>JABYQR010000569.1:0-19211 GCA_022592445.1 Cytidiella melzeri | reverse complement strand
CGAGTAAAAGCCCTTTGGGCCGTGTTTAGGTTGTGGAAGATATGCTGCTCAAAGTTCTCAACTGAAGGGTTGTAGACAATCGGCGTAATTTTGCCGAAAGGAACAGAGTGGGTGAGGTTGGAAGCAGCAGCGGGGGCAGCGTTGGATCCGGCGTTGGATTGAGAGGCCATTGCTTCTAATTTCTTAGTTAGCAAAGGATAAGCGAAATACTATTTCTAGTATAAGAAGAAGAGAAAACACCACTTTTCACACATTGAACTCTTGTCAGAGTTGTTTTCACACATTAAATCCTTTTCAGGAAGTTGTCACCAAATAAAATGAGGCTTGTCAGCCCATACATTTTATCCCATTTCCGCATATACAAAGGCGTTCATGTCGAACAGCCCTTCTAGCAATTCTAGTATGTAACCCCATCTCCGATGTATGTCTACAAAACTAATCCTGCCTAAACTCTTCAAGTCCTTTTTCAACATCCTCCATTCCCTATTCGACATCTTGTCCGTGTGATTCTCCTTGAACCATTGTTCAATCATGAAGACACGACCGATCAGCAGCTGTGCTTTTTCTCGACGAGTGTTGAGCTGGTGGCTAGAAGATTGCCCACCACTCGCGAAAGATGCATCCAACTTCTTGAGCACAGGCTCAAGCCGTTGGCAAGCTGCCGTGACCATTGGTTCAAATTCCTGTTGACGGAGTATAAGCTTCGTCTTACGGAAGTGTAGAGAAGCGGGGAGCGGAGTGGGAGTGGGAATGTAAGCGCGTTGATTGCGCTCCTCAATACGCTGGAGAAGGGTAAGCTTTTCAGCCTTTTCCTTCTCCTGCTTCTCGATGCGGTCGAGAAGGCTGAGTTGAGACATGAGGTGAGAGACCTGTCTCATACGATCCTGGTTCTCCTCATGCTCGATGGTGGTGCGAGCCTGCTCCTCGAGGTCGATCCTCTTGATGAGAGGCTTGTTGTCGGGATACTTAAGCCGGCGAGGCTTGCCAGCATCCTTGAACTTGTCAAGAGTCTCCTTGGAGACTGAGAGGCGTTCCTGAAGTCCGGTGACTTCATTACGGACAGGGATGGAGTAGGGGGCCTTGCGGCCAGACCTAGCAGCAATGAAGCGGGAAATGGGCATGGTGACTGTGTGTAACAAAGTGTGATGAGCTTGACAGCTCAGCGGTGTGCGGAACAAATCTCCATAAAGGAGAGGTCCTGTGTGTGCGTGGGGTAGTGCCGGCGTCGGCCTGGATTCTCTCTCCAGGTCCGGTGGTGTATAGGATCTCCGTCACGGTTCCACCCGTGCGGCAAATGGTTGGCGGATCAGTATTACACTGACCCTAAGTCCGGCCAGAACAAGTTACCCGTCTATGTGCCTAGGCACTCATGGGTTTCTAGTCCTGTTGTCTAGCTCTTATAACGAGCTGTCTGACACCAGACTCCACTATCGCCTGTGGGGAGGCACACTTTCATCATGTTGGCATAATGCCAACCCCTGCTCTGATCAGCTCTAGGAGCGTCGGGCGAGAGGGTGATTCAAGTTGTGCGCATCAAGGCAAGGCCTAGACACGACTACCACTTAAAGCCTATGGTCCGGCTACCTCTATGTCTAGAGGGTTTGTAAAGGGGCCCACGCACAGGCACAAGACCTAGAAGAAAGGGAAAGAAACCTCCAGCACGTCCAGAGACGTGAGGGAGTAGGGGCAGTCTTATCCAAATGTAACAGTAAGGTTACTACTCACCAGATAAGTTGATAAACTTGGGGAGATAGTGTGTAATAGAGAGTTAGAGTGGTGGTGAGCGAAGTACTGGTGGGTACTGAGTAGTCCTGGTTCAACAGAGTGGATAAGACTGAGGGGATATGCCCTCAGGAGTGCCTCTATATATACATGAAGGGGAGGACCCCAGGTACTACCCTAAGACCCCTAATACCTACATGAGTAAGCGAAGTAATCTACCTTACTAAGCATGCCCTATGCCCTAGTGGTGCCACTTCAATAATCAACCAATAGCAATTGTCCCCATGACCTGACCCCATGACCCAGCTCCAAGGCTAGACTTGTTCTAGCTTGTTCTAAGACAAGGCTAGACTTTTCCAGAAGGTTCTAAGAACTATGACATCATCTAATGGAATGTTCTATACTATGACATCATAGTTCCAGCATGTTCCACAATGTTCCAGAGAGCTCTATCATGTGATACACAAATAAGGAAAGGAGCGCATCAGCGCATCAGAGACAGAAGGCGCATCAGCGCATCAATTGATAGGCACTGAGAATAAGCGCCGGAATAGGCGCCTGATAAGCGCCAGATAAGCGCTGGATAAGCGCCTAAATAGACGCCGGATAAGCGCTGGATAAGCGCTTGACAAGCGCTTAAATATTCCCAATAATACCGTTGCCTGGTAAGGCAAGTCTTGTAGAAACATTGAAAATCTGTGACAGAACCTAAAGTCATGTTTTTCGGTCTCACGAACTCACCCGCTACCTTCCAAGCTCTGATGGACAACATCTTCGCCGACCTTGTCGCCGAAGGCAAGGTGGCTGTCTATCTAGATGACATCTTGATCTGGAGCAACAACCTGACAGAGCATCGCAAGGTTGTACATGAAGTCCTCGAGCGACTTCAACAGCACGATCTCTACCTCCGGCCGGAAAAGTGCGAGTTTGAGAAATCTGAGATCGAATACCTCGGGTTGATCATTCGCGCCGGCAAAGTAGCTATGGACCCTGTCAAAGTCCAAGCAGTTTCTACGTGGCCCACACCCAAGAACCTCAAAGAAGTCAGAGGATTCATCGGGTTTGCCAACTTCTATCGCCGCTTCATTCAAGACTTCTCAAAGCACGCACGGCCTCTACATGACCTGACTAAGAAGGACGTACCGTTTGTTTGGGGTCAAGCACAAGAGACTGCCTTCACGCTACTAAAGAAGGCCTTTACCACTAAGCCTATCTTGGCAGTCTGGGACCCTGAACTCCCTACACGTCTAGAAGTTGATGCCTCGGGCTATGCAACCGGTGGAATCATCTCCCAGAAATCAAAGGAAGATGGATTCTACCACCCTATTGCCTACCGGTCCGCCTCTATGACTGAAGCAGAACGTAACTACGAAATCTTTGATCGGGAGATGTTAGCCATCACCGAGGCTCTCAAAGATTGGCGCCACTACCTTGAAGGGCTCAAGGAACCGTTTGAGATCTGGACAGATCACGCGAACCTGCAGTACTGGAAGACTGCGCAACACCTCACTCGACGTCAAGCACGTTGGTCGCTACTCTTGGCTGACTTCGACTTCGTGTTGGTACACAAGCCTGGCCAAAGATCAGGTGGTACTGAAACCGGAACACTTCCGAATCCTCGCTACCAGTGCGCTCGCCACTGCTTCTCCACTCGAATCAAAGATCCGAGAATGCACGGAACAAGAAGCAGAAGTCGCACAAGCTCTTGCTACCCTTCGCAAGAAGGGTCCTCGCAAACTTGTCGGCGGTTTACTCGAATGGGAAGAGAGTGACGGGCTCATCTATTACAAGGGAAAACTTTACATCCCTAACAACAAAGAGCTCCGTCACGAAATTGTCAAATCTTGCCATGACACACCCGCGGCTGGTCATCTGGGCAAACACGGCACCATAGAGCTAGTCTCACGACACTATTGGTGGCCAAAGAGGAGTGCCTTCGTCGAGACTTACGTACTAGGTTGTGATCGCTGTCAACGCTATAAGTCAGCTCCGCACCCTAAAGCAGTACTACAACCTCAGGAGACTCCGGCTGGACCTTGGGAACATGTCGGAGTAGATCTCATCACTCAGCTACCACCTTCTAAGGGATTTGATTCGATCGCGGTCTACGTCGACCATTACTCCGATCAAACGCACATCATCCCCACCACCACTAAGGTTAACGCTGAGGGGATTGCCGATCTACATTACAAAGAAGTATTCCGACTTCACGGCATTCCCAAGAAGGTGTTCTCTGATCGAGGACCCCAGTTTGCAGCGCGCTTCATGCGTGCGCTCTATCACCGCTTAGGCATAGAAACTGGTTTTACGACCGCCTATCATCCGCAAGGAAATGGCAAAGTCGAACGCAAAAACCAGGATATCGAACAGTACCTGCGTCTATTCTGTCAGCAACGACAAGACGACTGGGTCGATCATCTGCCGGCGGCTGAGTTTGCACTCAACTCGCGAGTACATGCGGGTAATTCACAAACACCGTTTGAGGTCATCTACGGATATCGCCCCGACTTCACCATACCAGTCAGCAAGCGAAGCAATATCCCGTCGCTTGATGAGCGCCTTGACAACATGGCTCGAGTACGCAAAGAGACCGAAGCAGCTCTTCGTCTAAGCAAAGAAAAGATGAAGCAACTTTACGAATCTGAGAAGCGCTCTCCACGCGTTTTCCAAGTAGGGGACATGGTCTGGCTAAATGCTAAGAACGTCCAGATTCACCAGGCTACCCCTAAACTTGGTCCTCGACAACTTGGCCCGTACAAGGTCATCGAACGCATTGGCGATCTCGATCACAAACTCAATCTACCCAGCTATCTCCGAATCCACCCTGTCTTCCATATCAACCGTCTAAGTCCCTGGCACGACAACAGCAAAACGTACCTCCACCTCCTGATCATATTGTCATAGACGGAGAAGAGCAGTACGTTGTCGAGAAAGTGCTAGACAGCAGGCTACACGGACGATGGAAGAAACTGCAATTCCTAGTCAAATGGGAAGGGTATTCAGACGGACACAATAGCTGGGAACCAGTCGAAAACCTCGAGAATAGTCAAGAAGCGATTGACGACTTCTAAAAAGCAAACCCCGGAGCGCCCCGGGTCATCAAAGCTTCACTCTTCGCGGATCTCCGCTCGCACTTTCGGGAATTCAATACCCAAACCGACCCCGCTTTCCTTCGCACGATCTATCCATCTACATACGATCTTAGCTGGGATGAAGGCAAACACATCGGTCTGGATATCTCAAGAACATCACACTGACGGGTAACGTCGAGTCAACGACACCAGAAGGGGAGAAACTTCCTAGCATCCTTCTGACTAGACAATCGGGGCAATTCTGCTGAATCCCTGTAGACGGGTAGAAGACCTCTATCACCACAGCACAGTGATGCTTCGCGAGGACGCTCAATTTTAGGAGGGGGGTAATGTCATGGATGGCCTGACTAGCCCTTAATTTTCGCAATTTACCTCTGGTTTTTATCTGTAAAACTCCGGGCTACAACCTAGTTTCAATTCTCTTTGCATAAACTCCTTTGCACGTCTATTAAGCGCCCGTATCACGTGGCTTAGACGCTCCACACGGTCACATTACTTGCTACTACGTCACACTGGCATGTGACTTAGCTTAAGTAAGACCACATGGCTACAACCACATGGCTCAGCCCATAGCTAGGGTTTGATGTCATAGATACTGTCCACATGGGCTCCTTATTGTTCTTTCCTTATTGTTCTCTTTATGGAAGGATGTTCTCACAGGTGTGGGAATGGAATACAATAGTTGGTCTCCTTTTAGATAGATTCTCTCACGGGTAGAGTTCTTGGCAAGGTCTAGACAATAGCTATTGTTCTCCTTTAGGTAGTTCTTTTGTTCTTCGTTCCCATGGCTTCTTGCAAAGCCTGCCCTCAACATGGTCTGTGCGCAGGTCCCTGAAGTCTATATAAGATGCTGCATGTACGCTCCTAGCCCCTCATCTCGACCTCTTGGTCTTTACTGGGCTAGGTAAGCAACCCCCTCTTGTACTACATAGCTGGTAGTAACAATACTAACTTGGTCTTTACTGGGCTAGCAACTTGCATAAAGTTTGATAGCTGGTGAGAGCATTGTGCTTCAAGCCTGCCACCACCTCTTCGTCGTCTTCCACATCGTGTCCCTTTTAGTTGCGTCGAGCTTCGTCTCCGTGACAGTGGCGCTAAAGCGCTGCAGCTTGAAACTCAAATTGTAATCTTCAACAAGTGCTTTAGTAAGTGTATCAGCACGTTGATCATTAGAAGATATGTGATGAATAGTTATATACTTCTTGAGTACACGATCGCTGATGAAATTCTTACAAATTTCAAAGTGTTTAGTTCCTTGCAAATGTTGCTTGTCGGGTAAGCTAACAATGGCAATAGTTGATGCACTGTCAGTATACATTTTGACAGGATCCATGTTAAAACTATATAATATAATATGACATGATATGTAGTTTCCCACGCCTTATTACAAGGACGCTTTAAGATAGCAGAGTTCCCACAGTCTTGATAGTATGGGAATTATGCAGCCATATATGGAAACTCTAGTAGTAACCATCACATTAGCTGAGACGTACGGATATGGGTTGTAGTAGTACTATACATATATGTACGCCTGTGTTCTAGTAGCATAGGAAATGACATGGAAAGCACGTAGTACAACTCCAGAGGATGCCTAAAGCATACATCTGAGGACAAGTACTAGCATGAGTCATTTACTCATTATGTACGCCTCTGGTACAAGTGCTGAGCCTAGTCATACAATGAGTCATGTATGAGTCATGCACTTAGTAATACAGTAGAATAGCTGAAGTAGACATGTATAGTAGTTGCTTACATAAGTAGATACAGACATGTATATAAGCAGAGCTGCTGAAGCAGCAAGAATAATAAGACTCATCTTCGAAGCTTAACAGCCTCTACCCCTCGCACACCTATTCCACTTTGTTAGGTTATGAGCCCCGGCTTTTAGCTTAACTACATCCACACTCTCAACGACATCCATCAACCAGTATCCCCCAAGCTTTCTTATAAGTAAGTTTCTCTACTTTACTTTGTTTGGCCACATAGTAGTAGTAGAGTTGTACTGGGTGACTGCCTCAGCTCCGAATACAAAATTCCCTACTGATTTTCTACAGCTAATTCCCTCACCTACTTGCCCCTTGCGTACGCACTCCCAACCCAGCTGAATACCTAAGCCACCCTTGGTGGTTCTCGACTTTAACGAGTCGTGCATTACGCGGAATCTGCCTAACACGCAGTGTAAAATCCGGTGGTGGAGGAACAAGCTCCCACTTGTACAAGTGGTAGATTGGCGGAGTAGTACAATAGGAGGGTAGTGTTGAGTGGCACTCTAAGCCCATGACTTAGAGGCCTAGGACCTTCGTGTTGGTGCACGTCAGTCAGTCCTGGAATTAGAAATTGCCGCTTTTTGTAGCTGTAGAATTTCTTGAGGCATGTCGTCCACTTTTACTTTTGGTATCACGGAGATTGTGGACTCTCCTATACTTCGTGGTGTTTCTTACATGCGCCATTATGTTTCTGCCGTATCATACCGACTGGTAGATGTCACAGATTTTCAATGTATCTACAAGACTTGCCTTACCAGGCAACGGTATTATTGGGAATATTTAAGCGCTTGTCAAGTGCTTATCCAGCGCTTATCCGGCGTCTATTTAGGCGCTTATCTGGCGCTTATCAGGCGCTTATTCCGGCGCTTATTCTCAGTGCCTATCGATTGATGCGCTGATGTGCCTCCTGTCTCTGATGCGCTGATGCACTCCTTTCCTTATCTGTGTATCACATGATAGAACTCTCTGGAACCTTGTGGAACATGCTAGAACTATGATGTCATAGTATAGAACTTTCCATTAGATGATGTCATAGTTCTTAGAACCTTCTGGAAAAGTCTAGCCTTGTCTTAGAACAAGCTAGAACAAGTCTAGCCTTGGACTGGGTCATGGGGTCAGGTCATGGGGACAATTGCTATTGGTTGATTATTGAAGTGGCACCACCAGGCATAGGGCATGCTTAGTAAGGTAGATTACTTCGCTTACTCATGTAGGTATTAGGGGTCTTAGGGTAGTACCTGGGGTCCTCCCCTTCATGTATATATAGAGGCACTCCTGAGGGCATATCCCCTCAGTCTTATCCACTCTGTTGAACTAGGACTACTCAGTACCCACCAGTACTTCGCTCACCACACTCTTACTCTCTATCTCACACTATCTCCCCCAAGTTTATCAACTTATCTGGTGAGTGGTAACCTTAACTGTTACATTTGGATAAGACTGCCCCTACTCCCTCACGTCTCTGGACGTGCTGGAGGTTTTCTTCCCTTTCTTCTAGGTCTTGTGCCTGTGCATGGGCCCCTTACAAATCCTCTAGAAATAGAAGTAGCGGTCCATAGGCTCTAAGTGGCAGTCGTGTCTAGGCATGGCCTTGATGCGCACAACTTGAATCACCCTCTCGCCCGACGCTCCTAGAGCTGATCAGAGCAGGGGTTGGCATTATGCCAACATGATGAAAGTGTGCCTCCCCACAGGCGATAGTGGAGTCTGGTGTCAGACAGCTCGTTATAAGAGCTAGACAACAGGACTAGAAACCCATGAGTGCCTAGGCACGAAGACGGGTAACTGGTTCTGGCTGGACTTAGGGTCAGTGTAATACTGATCCGCCAACCATTTTCCGCATGGGTGGAACCATGACGGAGATCATTTCACCACCGGACCTGGAGAGAGAGTCCAGGCCGACGCCGGCACTACCCCACGCACACACAGGACCTCTCCTTTATGGAGATTTGTTTTGCACACCACTGAGCTGACAAGCTCATTACACTTTGTCACACAGTCACCATGCCACTCTCCCGCTACGTCGCTACTAAGACCGGCCGCAAGGCTCCCTACTCCATCCCCGTCCGCAATGAAGTCACTGGACTTCAAGAACACTTCGCAGTCTCTAAGGAGACTCTCAACAAGTTCAAGGACACCGGCAAGCCTCGCTGTGTCAAGTACCCTGACAACAAACCTCTCATCAAGAGGATTGACCTCGAAGAGCAAGCTGGAACGACCATTGAGCATGAAGAGAACCAAGCTCGAATGAGACAACTCTCTAGTCTCATGTCTCAGAGAAGTCTTCTCATAGGATTGAGAAGCAGGAGAAAGAGGAAGCTGAAAAGCTTACTCTTCTTCAGCGAATTGAGGATTGAAACAGGCGTACTCACATTCCCACTCCTCCTCCCTCCAATCTCCACTTTCGTAAGACGAAGCTTATGCTTTGTCAACAGGAGTTTGAACCCATGATCACAGCAGCCTGTCAAAGGCTTGAGCCTGTGCTCAACAAGCTGAACACCTCTTTTGCAAGTGGTGGCCAATCTTCGGATGCACGGCTGACACTCGTCGCAAAAATGTTCAGTTGCTGATTGGTTGAGTCTATATGATAGAACAGTGGTTCAAGGAGAACCATACGGACAAGATGTCGAATAGGGAATGGAGAATGTTGAAAAAGGACTTGAAAAGTTTGGGTAGAATTAGTTTTGTGGACATACACCGGAGATGGGGTTATATCTTAGAGCTACTAGAAGGGCTGTTCGAAATGAACGCCTTTGTATATGCGGAAATGGAATAAAATGTATGGGCTGACAAGCCTCATTTTAATTGGTGACAACTTCCTGAAAAGGATTTAATGTGTGAAAACAACTCTGACAAGAGTTCAATGTGTGAAAAGTGGTGTTTCTCTTCTTCTTATACTAGAAATAGTATTTCGCTTATCCTTTGCTAACTAAGAAATTAGAAGCAATGGCCACTCAATCCAACGCCGGATCCAGCGCTGCCCCGCTGCTGCTTCTAACCTCACCCACTTGGTTACCTTTGGCAAGATTACGCCAATTGTCTATAACCCTTCTGTGGAGAACTTTGAGCAGCACATCTACCACAACCTGAACACGGCCCAAAGGCTTTTACTCGTACAGTTGAAGGTGGAGCAACTGCTGCCATCGTCCACAATATGATGAATCAAATGGTGCTCATCTGGAACAATCAGCTGTTGTTGCTGGAGGATAACCTCCTGGAATATATTGATAAGGTGCTCAAGACCTCTACTCGCAGTCCGCTGCAGACACACAAGTCCAGCGGATGGACACTGATCTTGACATGGTGAAGACAACGATCACCAACATTGTCAACCAGATTAATCAGCTTCCCTTGTCTCAAGGACAAGGAGGATCCTCGCGCCAGCCCAAGATTGGCAAACCTCCGGAGTTCAATGGCACTGACGGCAAGGTCAAGTTCAACGAGTGGTTGAACAAGATCTCTCTGTGGCTTGTCCACGAGAACGTTGTCACTGACAGGCAACGTATTGCCGTCGCAATGAACCGGCTCTCAGGTGCGGCGGCTCAATACATGGAGCTGTGGATCAAGAAGCTCACGAAGGGTCAGACGATCGGAACGTGGGAAGAGTTCGAAAATGAGCTCAGGTATAATACGGTCAACGGGACGACAAGGAGGGCGCTCGAAAGGAGCTCAATGCCTTGTTAACAACACGGATCTGGCGCACAAGAACTTCGTCAAGTATGGGAACGTTCCGTACGCTTGGCAGGCTTTCTGGATACAAGGACGACTTGCTTATTCACAAGCTCAAGCACGTCATCGAGAAGGACATGCGGCTGGTCATGATCGGAAAAGATGAAAATCAAATTCCACTACTTGGCCCCAATTCCTCAATCTCTTGCTCACATTCACAAGAAGGTCTATCCGGAGAAAGCGCAGGGCCAGATCTTTGCGAAAGGAAAGGATACGTCTACACCTATGGAGGTGGACGCAGCGGACAAGAAGAAGAAGAAGAACGAGAAGCGGAACAAGGGCAAAGGCAAGGAGGTACATTCGACTGAAAAGTCGGAAAAGTTCTGTCACATTCACAAGTCCAAAGGACATAACACGGACAAATGTAACCTCAACGGCCTTAAGAAGAAGCCCGACGAGAAGAAGAAGGATGGGAAGAAGGATGGCAAGTCTTCGGCGCCGAAGAAGATTCAGGCAGCAGATGCCGAAGACTCTGGAACAGACAGCGAGGCCGAACCCCTAAGGCTTGTCGTCTAAGACGAAAAACGTAAATACCGTGCGCCTAGAGTTGGCGGCTCATATTGAGGAGGTTCCAACCGAAGATGATGAACCTTCGACTCCTCACCCGTCCCCTGACAAGGGTAAAGGGAAAAAGCTGACCAAGGGCAAGGTTTTTTCTGAAGCGTCATGTGACTCCCTGCAACATGAACGCTTAGGCCCAGATACCCTCGATCTTTGTAACGTAATACTGTCAAAAATGTAGCGCATTCTAAATTCATTTTTTCTACCGGTTACAATTTGGGTATACGGAAAGAAAGTGCAGGTCGAAGCTCTGGTAGATTCAGGAGCCACAACCACGTTCATCAGTAAGTCAGTGGTTGAAAGTAACAATCTGGTCACAAATCAACTGGCATCACCGTTTAACGTCATCAACGTTGATGGTACTCCCAATAAAGATGGTCAAATCACTCATTCAGTACGTGCATACCTAGAAATAGGTTCGCACAGAGCAAGACAACACATGATCGTTACTGATCTTGGTAGTAAACAAATGATTATCGGGATGACCTTCTTACACCGCCACAATCCGGAGATAGATTGGGCAAATGGCGAGTGGAGATTTACCAGATGTCCTGAGCTCTGTGCCCCAAGAGCTCGTAAAAACATCACTGTAACTCAAGAAGAGATCGATGAACTTGAGTTACCTAAGGGACGTTCGGTGTCAGACAACCTGGACGGAATAGGAAGTGTTGACCCGGACAACCCTCACATCCACTGGATTGACTTAGACGATCCAGAAGACCAAGAAATAGCAGAAATAATTGCTAACTTTCTAGAAAGGAAGATGAGGGCTTTGAAGACGGCTTTGACGAACAGGAATCCGTCAATTGGAAACCATTAGTACCAAAATATCTATGGAATTTGGTGACGTCTTTTCAAAGAAAAAGTCAGACACATGCCGTTACGTAAGCCGTACGATCACGCAATCAAATTTGAGAAAGGTGCCTCCCTTCCCAAAGCGGCTAAACTATACCCGCTGTCTCCAATGGAAAAGAGTTCTCTAGATCAATGGATCAAAGAGGAACTCCGAAAAGGTTATATCTGTAAATCGAAAAGTCTGATTGCAGCACCTGTGTTCTTTGTCAAGAAGAAAGATGGCTCGTTGCAACTTGTGCAAGACTACCGAAAACTGAATGACATCACGGTGAAAAACTGGTACCCCATACCTCGCATCAACGATTTAATGAATTTGTTAAGCAAGGCTAAGGTCTCTCAAGATTGATCTTAGATGGGGATACAATAACGTTTGCATCCAAAAGGGTGACGAATGGAAGACGGCGTTCATCACACACCGTGGTCTTTTCGAAGCCAAGGTGATGTATTTGGTTTCAGCAACGCACCTGCAACATTCCAAGCCATGATGAATGAAATTCTGAGTGATTTGATCTTAGAAGGACAGTCATGGTGTATCTCAACAATATCCTCATCTTCACAGAAGACAAGAAGGAGAACCGTTGCATCACACAGGAAGTGCTCAAGCGTCTACACGAGAACGATCTATTTGCCAAACCAGAAAAATGCTGTTTTGGAAAAGATCGCATTGAGTACCTAGGCATGATCATTTCTCACGGACATATCGAGATGGATCCAGCCAAACTCACCGGAGTTACTGAGTGGCCGCGACCTGAAAAGGTTAAGCAAGTCCAAGCCTTCTTAGGCTTCGCCAACTTCTATCGGCGTTTCATTAAGGACTTTGCTAAACATGCGAAACCGCTCACTATTCTTACAAAGAAGGACCAATCCTGGATCTGGAAAGATGCTCAGGAACAGGCCTTCCAAAGTCTGAAACAGGCTTTTACGTCAGCACCCATTCTGAGGATACCAGATGACGAAAACCCTTTCCGTCTGGAAACAGACGCTAGCGACTTTGCTACAGGAGCGGTACTATCACAACTGGACCCAGCTGACAAGCTGTGGCATCCAGTAGCCTTCTACTCTAAATCACTCAACGTCCATGAACGTAATTATGAGATATACGATAAAGAGTTGTTGGCTATTATCCGCGCCCTGGAAGAGTATCGTCAACATCTGGAGGGACATCCGATTACCGTAGAAATATGGTTGGATCACCAAAACCTGACATATTTCAGGAATGCCCAGAAGCTGACTCGGAGACAAGCGCGATGGGCGTTATACCTCACGCGATTTAATTTTGTGCTCCGGCACAAACCCGGGAAGACCATGCTTACCGCAGATCCTCTGTCCAGGAGGCCAGATCATGAAGAGGGGGTAAATTCCGATAACGAGGACAAAATTCTCCTTAAACCCGAGTTTTTTGCCATCTCTGCTATCGAAAACTCTCATGACTCGCCTATCAACAACGATGAAATCCTAAGACGGGTCAAGGAAGCACTCATGAACGACGAAGTTACCAAGGACTATCAGCAGTTACTTAACTCTGGTCCTAGGGAGTTCAAGAAATCACTAGAGGAATGGAATTTTGAGAATGGATTACTCCTATACCGTGGAAAAGTCTACATCCCCAAAGATCAGAAATTAGATCTGAAACGCCAAATCATCCAGATGCATCACGATCTACCTTCTGCCGGACATCCTGGCAGATGGAAAACATACAAACTGATCTCGAGAAACTACTGGTGGCCAGGTTTAACCACTGATGTCAAGAAATACGTGACAGGCTGTGACACATGTCAGCGGATGAAGACTCGTCCGCAACAGCCTTATGGACCACTCATTCCTAATCCGGTGATACGCCCGGAAATCGGCTAGGCGCGGAGACCCGGCAGCAGCCCACCATTTGCGCGGCCCGCGTCATCCTGAGCGGCAAGTCCCTCCACTTTCCCAGCGTCACGGGCACGAGGAGTTTGCCGAGGATCCGAGGACTTGACAAGGAGCAGCAACGCGCTGGAAACATCCGAGGCCGAGGAGTCGCACCAAACTCTGACTCACAGACACGCCCCTTTTGCATCGGAGCATGGGCTGGACAGCCACCAACAGTTTCGGACGCGGGTCGGACCAACAGTAGAAGAAACTTGACGCGCGAACCCCGTTTCAGGAAGACTCCTATCACGCCACGCTGTGCAACTCTTGGATGGCACCTCATCACCTGCTCGCGACGGTTGGCGCCTCTTCAGTGCAAGGGCGCGCGTCGCTACTCCGCGTCGACCAACACTGTGTCCCGCCGGGCGTCGACTCACTGAGCATTTTGCCTCCGCAGACGGAAGTATTCTGCCACCCCGTTTCCTCGCTCTCGCGTTTGGGTTTAGGACATAGAAGGAAAGGTTTATGAGAGGGTCTTTAGAATATATATAAAGGTGTTGTTTGTACTGTGTAAAAATCAATCAATCCCCACCCCAGTTTCCAGAGTTCACTTTACGCTTTGCGTTTGCGTCGAGGGAGTCTCGTCGCGCCCATAGCTGTAGCTTCTTCTGCGTTGACTCATTGCAACCTCTTCCACGTTTATGTCCGCTGCACCTAACAACGACAACCCGCCTCGAGTCTGCCGTTGCTGTCCCACTGTTCCCCACTTACCCAACGGTCGCTGCCCTTACAGCCCGCGCCCGCGCGAGGTTCTACGCCGTTATCCCATCATCCCCGCGCCCACGCCGCCGCCAGAGCCCTCAGCAGCGCCTACGGTCTCCCCTGAGAGATTAACTCCTAAATCACCCTCGCCAGCGTCGTCCGTCGCCTCTGTCGCGGACTCGCTCGATAACTGCTCCTATTGCGACACTCAGAGCAACCACCCAATTCCCCTACGTACAGGACCTTTTGTCCCGCTCGACCGCAATCGCCCGCGCGCGCCGCACCCAGAGTGCTGGCTATCTCCAGACTTTGAAGGCAAGGATCACGAGTGCGAACTAGTGCAGTTCAATCTTACCAGCTCTACCAACGTCGTTGTTGGCCACGCATTCGCCTGTAATACGCATCGCTGCTCGGAAGGTGTGGTTCTACACTACTGCCCCCGCGCGCAGTCTGCTGAGTCCAATTGACGGCGATCTCACATAGCCTTCCGCTGCGACCCGCGCGCCATTAGTTTATCTTTCTCTTACGTTTCCTTTCGGCTTTGTTATACTGCGTTTGCTTTTTTAACTGCGTTATTTTACTGCGTTACTGCGTTGCGTTTCACCTTCACTGCGTCGAGCTTACTGTGTTCACTTTCACTGCGCCCGCGTTTTACAGCGACTACTTCATCTTCACCAGCGACCGCGTTTTGTGTTCGAGATTCATATTGCGCCTGCGTTTATCTTCTGCGTCTCTCCGCGCGCCGTTTTCCTACAAGTTGCGACATCTCCCGCGCGTTCTCTTTGAGCCGCGCCATAACTCCTTCGCTTTTACCGCGCCGACTTGCCTTTTACCCGCGATACGCGTGGTAGTTGCCCGTCTAGCTCCCTTCATATAAACTTTATCACAAAAACCTTGTCGCTCTTTTAGCACAGGTAAAACTAGGACTCTTAGACCACCTCACATTACTTTAACACTTCCGCGCTTCCACACCTTTACACTTCTATTGCCACTTCGTGGTTGGTTGTGTTGTCTTTAAGGTTGTTCTTAGTTTGAAGCGTGACTAAGTGTCTCACCGGTTCCGGCCAAACCATTGGATATCATGACTGTTGACTTGATTACTCAGTTACCGGAGTCTGATGGCTTCAATGCTATCTGCGTAGTTGTAGACTGCCTTACTAAAAGGGCGCACTTCTTCCCTATTGTAAACAAGTTCTCGGCAAAGGATCTTGCAGCTCTACTCTACGACAGAGTCTGGACCCTTCATGGGTTACCTTTGCAAATCATTTCCAACCGATGTCGGAAAACTTGAAACCGCCTCTCGAGGCGCTTGCCTCATGTAAGCCTCTGGTGGCAATCTTGACGCTGACTGGAGACCCTCTGGATGACACCTAGAGAGTGTCGGCAACATCTAGATGTAAGATTAGATATCTCGAGCCGTTCTGTAGAGCATTGTCTCCTTTATATGGTAATGATAAGAACTTGCGTCCCTCCAGAGGACATTGTGAGGATCAGACACCATGATTCATGTTCAACACGCATACGAGGCGCTGTCGCCACTCTTTCACCACTACCACCACTCTCTTGACTCTGTACTCTCTGTACATCTTCCCTCTCTTTTTTCATTGTACATTTTTCATACCCATTGCACGTAAGTTGACAAGTCACTCAATGTTGTGTCAACGTGTCTGAATCAATGAATCATATTACTCCTTAGAAAAAAAAATGTCTTCTGCATCACGAGCAAAGGGGAAGGGAAAGGCCATCGACGGACGATACTCAACCGACGCTAGGAAAGATTTCCCCCACTGCGGCGAATCCTTTGCTGTCAGGGGGTTTGCGTCCCATTTCAGGAAATGCAACGACCAGAAAAACCTTGATATGGTCATCGCAGCCCGCAGGCACGCGCTAGAACTCGCAGCAGAGCAGTCGCACTCAACCCGCAAGCGTGCAGCAGACTACGAGGTGCTTCAACGCACTCCGAAGCGAGGTACAAATACCCAGTTGTGCTACTAGTACATGCCCACTAATCCTGTTTATTCAGGGCGGCTCATCAGGCAAAGAGACCGTGGACCCAGCACGAGCCGTTTGAGCTCTCCAGACTCTGGTGAACTCTTAATGTTCCCATTTCTCTCAGCACACCATTTGACCTCCCGGGCCTTTGACAGAAACATCGCACGTCACTCACATGGACTGCCGGGTTGGGGTAAGTGTGCTCGCCGAGGTAGTTGACGCCACAGGGCTGGACATCAATGCAGAGGCCGTTGCCACCGGCGAGGAACCTGCTGGCAGTGAGCCTCCAGAAGACGGTCAACATGAAGCAGCTCGGGTAGAAGACAAACCCCTTGAAGGCCAGGAGGACACCATGCCTCAAGTGATGCCCCCTATACTCTCGGCAGAACCAGAGGGCCCATCTGATAATCAAAGCTTCATGCCTGAGGCAGGTAAGATGCTCACCTCGTGCCCACCAAAGTTCGCTCGCACTGACATATTGTACACACTCGTTACACGTCATGTGAACATATAGAAGAGCCAGTGACCAACCCCGTGGTTGATCCACGGACCAATCCAAAGGTCGACGACATCAGGGTCAAATACCACCGAGCTTCCGGTCTCTCACCGCGTTTCTTTGCACTGCACAAATTCAGGCGGGAGAAGCGTACGATAGATCTCTCATTGTCGAAGTCCAACCCCTGGAAGCCGTTCAAGACTCGGTTGGACTTTGAAGTCGCCGAGTTCACCCAGAAGGCCTGTCTCAACAAGTCGCTCATTGACGGCCTCTTCAAGCTTTTCCAAGCCGTCCTCAATACCCCCAAAAACCTCACTCTCGAGTCCTCTGACGACGTGCAACGTGTGTGGGAGAGCGCAACTTTGTATCATCCATCTTTCAGTTTGACGGAAATCAGCAAGCCATATGCAGGCGAAGACAAGGTCTTCAACTTCCACTCGAGGCCGCTTTGGGACTGGGTCCTGTCTCAAGTACAAGATCCTTTGCTTGCGCCTTACATGGAATGGGATGCACAGTGGTTGTCCAAGTTCAACGGTACCAAATGGGTTCGTTTCTATGACGAGCCCTGGACTGCGAAAAAATTTGCGGAAGTTCAGGTGAGCATTGATCGTTGTAATTGGCTTGAACAGCTCTAATCGCGCAGCTGCCATCAGTCAGATGTCTCAAAGATTCGCGGTGATGGTAAGCCTCTTGCCATCGTCTTGTGGGCAGACACCAGCGTGCTGTCCACGTTCGGGACCCAAAAGGGTCATTATATTGTCGCTCGCCTTGGGAACCTCCCAATGTGGGTTCGCAATGGCAAATCTTTGGGCGGAGGACGTGTTGTGGGATTTGTGCCAATTGTAAGTGTTCAGCTCAGAACTTTGGCAAACGCATCAGCACTTAGACTAACGAATGATTCCAGATTCAGGGGATGGTAGGAGAGCAGAGGAAGCCCGGCTTTGTGAACTGGAAGCAGGCAGTCTACCACGAGGCGTTCCACACTTTCCTCGAGGAGGTTGCGCGCATCTCAAAGCTGGGTCGGGCGGTTCGCTGCGGCAATGATATCTTCCGCGTCTTGTTTCCATATATCCACATTCTCTCCGCAGACTACGAAGAACAGTAATGTATTGTACAGTTCCCTCACGTGTTGTTGAATTGACTGTTTTGCTCCTCATCAGATACCATCTTGTGCTCATCAGAGGACTCAATGGGCTATCCCCCTGTGCGATTTGCCTCGTTCCGAAAGGAACATTGTCAGACTTGAGAACAAGGTATGCATACAGAAGTGCTGCGACAAATCAGGTGCTTGTTAGGAGGGTAGATTCACCTAATAAAGAGCATCAACTGAACGACCTCGGGTTGCGCAATGTCGTGGTAAGTCAACTAATACTTGCAGTGCCTTTTTATGCATCACCAACGCTCTTGCGTAGAATGCGCTATGGGCCGTGGCCAATACTGACGTTCATGAGGCACTCTCATACGATTGTCTTCATGTTGACATTATAGGGATGTTTCAGAAACAAATTCTCCCAGAGATCAAGAATGTGCTCAAAGATCTCGGCCGACGTGCTCAAACAGAGGTCGATGAAACATATGTCACGTCATGTTGCCTTGAGACTCTGTGAATCTACAGAGTGAAACACTCCTCTAGATATCAAAACATGACACGCTGGTCTGATCTGGCGCACTTCAAGCACGGGCTCCTCACACTCGATTTCAGCGATGGAAAGAAGTGGGCAGATGCAGCCAAGGTACGTAGGAGGCGTCTCAGATTTATCAGGCTGATTGTGAACGTTGCAGATTCTCCTCCATGCCACATACAACGTTATGAGCCAAGCGCAGACCCCGAAGGGTTTTGCATTGCTCAGACTCTTCAGAAAATGGCACTAGCTAAACATGTACCTTTTGTTTCAAATCCACACAGAAGAAACCATCCCTGCTTACGAATGAACGCTGGACCGCTTCATTGATCAATTAATGGTGAGTTGACTATGCAGGATCCAAATGACAGACAGCGGGCTCACAAGAAGTCTCACTTATATCAGGAATATACCCAACTCACCGCAGACGATGTCGATGTCAAGAATTGGGACGGTATCATCAAGCTACATGTTCACCTTCACGCTGCTTGAGACATTTGCAGGAAGGGCGTGATTGCTAACATGGACACAAAGGTGAACAAAAATCTGAATGGACCCATGCGAAAAGCCTACCAGATGCAAATGAACTTCAAGAACGTAGAGGTGCAGGTGCGAGTATACATTTGTCAGCAACAGGAGAGTCTTATCTATGTGGATTCTGTTCTAGCTTGGTAAAATCGAGGATCGAGCTCACGTGTGCTGTCTCACACGTGCGCACATCGACGCCATGGACGAGGCGGCAAAGAAGACAGCCAAGGAGAATCAGCCC
>JABYQR010000568.1:0-19270 GCA_022592445.1 Cytidiella melzeri | reverse complement strand
TCAGCGATGGACACTGACCTGGATATGGTCAAAACGACGATCACAAATGTGGTCAACCAGATTAATCAGCTTCCCTTGTCTCAAGGACAAGGAGGATCTCGCGCCAGCCCAAGATTGGCGAACCTCCGGAATTCAACGGCACTGACGGCAAGGTCAAGTTCAACGAGTGGTTGAACAAGATCTCTCTGTGGCTTGTCCACGAGAACGTTGCTACTGACAGGCAACGTATTGCCGTTGCGATGAACCGGCTCTCAGGCGCGGCGGCTCAATACATGGAGCCGTGGATCAAGAAGCTCACGAAGGGTCAGACAATTGGAACGTGGGAAGAGTTCGAAAACGAGCTCAAGGTACAATACGGCAACGGGACGACAAGGAGGGTGCTCGAAAGGAGCTCAATGCCTTGTTCAACAACAGATCTGGCACACAAGAACTTCGTCAAGTACGCGGAACGCTTCCGTACGCTTGGCAGGCTTTCTGGATACGAGGACGACTTGCTTATTCACAAGCTCAAGCACGTCATCGAGAAGGACATGAGGCTCGTCATGATTGGAAAGATGAAAATCAAATCCACACATGGCCTCAGTTCCTCGACCTCTTGCTCGACATCCACAAGAAGGTCTATCCGGAGAAAGCACAGGGCCAGATCTTTGCGAAGGAAAAGGATACGTCCACTCCTATGGAGGTGGACGCTGCGGACAAAAAGAAGAAGAAGAACGAGAAGCGGAACAAGGGCAAGGCAAAGAGGTGAACTCGACTGAAAAGTCGGAAAAGTTCTGTCACATTCACAAGTCCAAAGGACATAATACGGACGAATGTAACCTCAACGGCCTGAAGAAGAAGCCCGATGATAAGAAGAAGGAAGTGAAGAAGGATGGCAAGTCTTCGGCGCCGAAGAAGATTCGGGCAGCAGATGCCGAGGACTCTGGACGGACAGCGAGGCCGAAGCCCCTAAGGCTTCGTCGTCAAAACAAAAAATGTAATACCGCGCGCCTAGATTGGCGGCTCATATTGAGGAGGTTCCAACGGAAGATGATGAACCTTCGACTCCTCACCCGTCCCCTGACAAGGGTAAAGGGAAAAAGCCGACCAAGGGCAAGGATTTTTTCCGAAGCGTCATGTGACTCCCTGCGAACATGAACGCTTAGGCCCTGATACCCTCGATCTTTGTACCGTAGATACTGTCAAAAATGTAGCGCGTTCAAAGAATTCATTTTTTCTACCGGTTACAATTTGGGTATATGGAAAGAAAGTGCAGGTCGAAGCTCTGGTAGATTCAGGAGCCACAACCACGTTCATCAGTAAGTCAGTGGTTGAAAGTAACAATCTGGTAACAAATCAACTGGCATCACCGTTTAACGTCATCAACGTCGACGGTACTCCCAATAAAGATGGTCAAATCACTCACTCAGTACGTGCATACCTAGAAATAGGTTCGCACCGAGCAAGACAACACATGCTCGTCACTGACTCGGTAGTAAACAAATGATTATCGGGATGACCTTCTTACGCCGCCACAATCCGGAGATAGATTGGGCAAATGGCGAGTGGAGATTTACCAGATGTCCTGAACTCTGTGCCCCAAGAGCTCGTAAAAACATCACTGTAACTCAAGAAGAGATCGATGAACTTGAGTTACCTAAGGGACGTTCGGTGTCAGACAACCTGGACGGAATAGGAAATGTCGACCCGGACAACCCTCACATCCACTGGATTGACTTAGACGATCCAGAAGACCAAGAAATAGCAGAAATAATCGCTGAACTTTCTGGAAAGGAAGATGAGGGCTTTGAAGACGGCTTTGACGAACAAGAGTCCGTCAATTGGAAGCCATTAGTACCGAAATATCTTTGGGAATTTGGTGACGTCTTTTCAAAGAAAAAATCAGAGCGCATGCCGTTACGCAAACCGTACGATCACGCAATCGAATTTGAGGAAGGTGCCTCCCTTCCCAAAGCGGCTAAACTATACCCGCTGTCTCCAATGGAAAAGAATTCTCTAGATCAATGGATCGAAGAGGAACTCCGAAAAGGTTACATCCGCAAATCGAAAAGTCCAATTGCAGCACCTGTGTTCTTCGTCAAGAAGAAAGATGGCTCGTTGCGCCTTGTGCAAGACTACCGAAAACTGAACGACATCACGGTGAAAAACCGGTACCCCATACCTCGCATCAACGATTTAATCAATTCGTTAAGCAAGGCTAAGGTCTTCTCAAAGATTGATCTTAGATGGGGATACAATAACGTTCGCATCCGAAAGGGTGACGAATGGAAGACGGCGTTCATCACACACCGTGGCCTTTTCGAAGCCAAGGTGATGTATTTCGGTTTCAGCAACACACCTGCGACGTTCCAAGCCATGATGAATGAAATTCTGAGTGATTTGATCTTAGAAGGACATGTCATGGTGTATCTCGACGACATCCTCATCTTCACTGAAGACAAGAAGGAAAACCGTCGTATCACACAGGAAGTGCTCAAGCGTCTACGCGAGAACGATCTATTTGCCAAACCGGAAAAATGCTTTTTTGAAAAAGATCGCATTGAGTACCTAGGCATGATCATTTCTCACGGACATATCGAGATGGATCCAGCCAAACTCACTGGAGTTACTGAGTGGCCGCGACCTGAAAAGGTTAAGCAAGTCCAAGCCTTCTTAGGCTTCGCTAATTTCTATCGGCGTTTCATCAAGGACTTTGCTAAACATGCGAAACCGCTCACTATTCTTACAAAGAAGGACCAATCCTGGATCTGGAAAGATGCTCAGGAACAGGCTTTCCAAAGTCTGAAACAGGCTTTTACGTCAGCACCCATTCTGAGGATACCAGATGACGAAAACCCTTTCCGTCTGGAAACAGACGCTAGCGACTTTGCTACAGGAGCGGTACTATCACAACTGGACCCAGCTGACAAGCTGTGGCATCCAGTAGCCTTCTACTCTAAATCACTCAACGTCCATGAACGTAATTATGAGATATACGATAAAGAGTTGTTGGCTATTATCCGTGCCCTGGAAGAGTACCGTCAACATCTGGAGGACATCCGATTACCGTAGAAATATGGTCGGATCACCAAAACCTGACATATTTCAGGAATGCCCAGAAGCTGACTCGGAGACAAGCGCGATGGGCGTTATACCTCACGCGATTCAATTTCGTGCTCCGGCACAAACCCGGAAAGACCATGCTTACCGCAGATCCTCTGTCCAGGAGGCCAGATCATGAAGAGGGGGTAAATTCCGATAACGAGGACAAAATTCTCCTTAAACCCGAGTTTTTTGCCATCTCTGCTATCGAAAACTCTCATGACTCGCCTATCAACGACGATGAAATCCTAAGACAGGTCAAGGAAGCACTCATGAACGACGAAGTTACCAAGGACTATCAGCAGTTACTTAACTCTGGTCCTAGGGAGTTCAAAAATCACTAGAGGAATGGAATTTTGAGAACGGATTACTCCTATACCGTGGAAAAGTCTACATCCCCAAAGATCAGAAATTAGATCTGAGACGCCAAATCATCCAGATGCATCACGATCTACCTTCTGCCGGACATCCTGGCAGATGGAAAACGTACGAACTGATCTCGAGAAACTACTGGTGGCCAGGTTTAACCACTGATGTCAAGAAATACGTGACAGGCTGTGACACATGTCAACGGATGAAGACTCGTCCGCAACAGCCTTATGGACCACTCATCCCTAATCCGGTTCCGGCCGAACCATGGGATATCATGACTGTCAACTTGATTACTCAGTTACCGGAGTCTGATGGCTTCAATGCTATCTGCGTAGTTGTAGACCGCCTGACTAAAAGGGCGCATTTCTTCCCTATCGTAAACGAGTTCTCGGCAAAAGACCTTGCAGCTCTACTCTATGAGAGAGTCTGGACCCTTCACGGGTTACCTTTGCAAATCATTTCCGACCGAGGTCCACAATTCGCAGCAGATTTATTCCAGGAATGGTGTAAAATGCTAGGGATAGAATCTACAATGACTACTGCATATCATCCGCAGACTGATGGTCAAACTGAACGAGTTAATCAAACGCTCGAACAGTACCTGCGTTGTTACGTTGATCAACTACACGACGACTGGGCTAGACTGCTCAGCTCGGCTGAGTTCGCATACAACAATGCAGCGCACGAGGGAACTAAGCACTCGCCTTTCTACCTCGAATACGGCAGACACCCTAGAGCTGGTCCAACGCTCACTAAGGACCTGAAAAGGTCTGACATGAATGACATCATGTGGAACCGCTTGCAAGCTCAAGAGCATGCTAAGGCGGCGTTACAACTTGCGGCTGAACGCATGAAGTGGTACTATGACAAGCACGTCCAGAAGGTCCCCTTCAACGAAGGCGATCAGGTGATGCTAGATCTGAGAGACTACCAAAAATCTGGACATAAGCTGTCAGCCAAGTACTATGGCCCATTCAAGATTGTTGAAAAGCTCTCGCCGGTCACATTCAGACTGGAATGGCCCGAACGTTCACCAAGGATACACCCTGTATTCCATGCAAGCAAGTTGGTACCGTACAATGAACCTGAATTTGAAGGCCAAAAGCTGGAGATGCCTCCGCCAGATATCATCGACGGAGAAGAAGAATACGAAGTCGAGAAGATTCTCAAGTCAAGACGTACAGGTCGTGCCAAAAAGCTTCAGTATTACATACGCTGGAAAGGCTACGGACCGAACGACGACACGTGGGAACCTGTAGAAAACATCACGCACGCTCAAGAAGCGATCAAGAAATTCTACGACGATCATCCCCGAGCTATTCGCTCAGCTACGATTTACTGTGTATAAGTCACGAACAACACACCAAGGATCATCCACGATCCAATGACGCAACCGAGGAGGGTACGGACTAGACTACCATCAGCCAATGAGGTGTGAACCCCGTCAGGGGCGTCGGTAGAAGCCGCTAGAGTCACTCGGAATTGCTTAGGCACCCTCTTGACAATGGTGAAAAAGTGGACTTAATGACCAAGGTGTTCGTTCAAAACTCTTTGCACGGAGTTCAAAGCAAGAAGGGGGGGTAATGTCACAGATTTTCAATGTTTCTACAAGACTTGCCTTACCAGGCAACGGTATTATTGGGAATATTTAAGCGCTCGTCAAGCGCTTATCCAGCGCTTATCCGGCGTTTATTTAGGCGCTTATCCAGCGCTTATCTGGCGCTTATCAGGCGCCTATTCCAGCGCTTATTCTCAGTGCCTATCAATTGATGCGCTGATGCGCTTCCTGTCTCTGATGCGCTGATGCGCTCCTTTCCTTATCTGTGTATCACATGATAGAACTCTCTGGAACATTGTGGAACATGCTGGAACTATGATGTCATAGTATAGAACATTCCATTAGATGATGTCATAGTTCTTAGAACCTTCTGGAAAAGTCTAGCCTTGTCTTAGAACAAGCTAGAACAAGTCTAGCCTTGGAGCTGGGTCATGGGGTCAGGTCATGGGGACAATTGCTATTGGTTGATTATTGAAGTGGCACCACTAGGGCATAGGGCATGCTTAGTAAGGTAGATTACTTCGCTTACTCATGTAGGTATTAGGGGTCTTAAGGTAGTACCTGGGGTCCTCCCCTTCATGTATATATAGAGGCACTCCTGAGGGCATATCCCCTCAGTCTTATCCACTCTGTTGATCAAGGACTACTTCGTACTCCCCAGTACTCACTCTCACCAACACTCTACTCTCTATCTCACTATCTCCCCCTCAAGTTAACCACTTATCTGGTGAGTGTAACCTTAACTGTTACACCTCCCACAGCTCCTCCTTATTCAACAGTTGCTGCTTGTGAGCCCGTAATTTGCAGTCTAGATGGTCCCAGAAATTCTTCAGAATATTCATATCTGGTGAATTTGGAGGCCAGGGCAATACAGTGATCTTGTTCTCCTTGAACCAAGCTGTAGCAAGCTTCGACTTGTGCTTTGGATTATTGTCCTGTTGGAGAATGATCTGTTGGCAGGTCAAATCTTGGTCTGCCAATGTGCCCAAAAGAGACTTTGATAGGATGGAGCAGTAAAGCTTTGCATCCATCTTACCATCAATGTGGTGTAGCCTTCCTTTTCCCTTCAAAGTGATGCATCTCCACACCATGATACTTTCACCCTCGTGCTTCACTGTCTTCTGCACGTTCTGGTCCAAAAACTCCTTGCCCTGTCTTCTTCGGCAGTATTCCCTCCCATCTGAGCCAAAAAGATTTAATTTGGACTCATCTGAGAACACCATTACCCCCCACTCTTTCTGCCCCCATCTGGTCGCATGTCCAGTCCACCACTTGTGCTTCTTGTTATGAGCTACAGACAGAAACAGCTTTCGTCGACGCACATAACCTTTCAGCCCAATCTCTGCAAGGTTGTGACACATTGTTTGGGTAGCCACTTGTGGGAATGCCTTGCGCTGCAGGTCCATAGCGTTGCAAGCCTCTTGTTGTGCCAGGAGTAGAGTGACGTCACGGAAATTGCATTCTTGTAAAACACAAGGGCAACCCGTCTTGGGCTTGTTTGCATAGAAATTGGGATTGTGGGATATATTTTTGATGGTGTGATAGATGGTGGACCAATGAACAGGGACTTTCTGCAAATGACAGCCACACTGACACCTTCATTATGCAGAGTCAAAATTCAGGCCTTTTTAGTAGGGGTACACTGCACCATATGTGTGGTCTAGAGTTGGGAAAGTGGGTGGCATGGAAAAAAGCACAAGAGTGGTAAAGTGGAAAGATTGAAAAACAAAACAAACCCAAACAGTGGTCGTGCACGTGACGGGTGCCTAGCACCGCAACAGCGCAGATTGTGCACGATGTATTATATACAAGGAAGACTTTTTTGTTTTCATTGTAGACATATTCTATGTGTGCAATGCTCAGTGTGTAAAGATGATTGAATAAAATAAGCAGTTTTGAGCTCAAACAGCAAGCAAAGAGTTGTGCGCTTGTGGTGTTGCAAGACTTTTTGCTGCTACTGTACAATACAATACATTACATTACACTCACAATGACTGAAGAATGAAGAAGAATTGTTCCAGTGTGCTCCTGCACATTGATGCCTTTTCAGATGTGACCTTTTTGACCCCCAAAGTGTGGGAATTGATGGCAGAATACAAAAAGTAACAGTCTGAATAACAAAACAATGAATACAGCTGATGGCATCACACTGGCCTCGTTATCAGCACTTTATAACTTTGTATCACATCACTTTTGCAATCAAAATGCAGTTTTTGATTTTTACAGACTGCATATGGGTATAAATCTGTACATTGAAAACACCATTGGATAGCCCTATCATGTGGCAACATCCTGTCAATTGAAGTGGAATTGAGCAAGTTATGGCCAGTGTACTCAGACTCAGATTCAAACTCCACTTGTTAAGACCGACTATTGTCAAGAGACAAGTTGTCAAGTCAGAACCCCTCGGTGTAACTACACACAAGGTTGAATGATGGTCTAGGCTGCACAGTTGCTGTCAAGCACAATTGCAGACAGATGATGGATCAACAGAAGGAATATTGATACAAAGTGGATAGACTGAGGTTCTAGCCCCATGTCTAGCAGCTATTTATACATGTTGACTTAATTACTTATGGACCAGTCTGATGTAGTGGTAACCAACAAATGGAAAGAAAAAAAACAATAGACAGTAGAGAGATGGAACATGAGTCAAAAAACAATAGAAAAGGGGTTGAACCCGAAACAGGAGATAGACGGGGTTGGACCGGAGAGAACGGCAACAGAGTTATGGAAGAGCCGGGGGTAGAACTGAGGCAATGGTAATCAATCAAAGTTAGGTCTGAAGTAACAAGAACAAAGAAAGGCAAGTCAATGACATAATAGTCCATGTTGAACGGAAATGACAAGGGATTGGAAGTGATGAGGGAAGGACAAGTTGGACTGTCAAGACAAAGCAAAGAAATGGATTTCTACTGTGACGAGAAAAGAATGAAAATAGCAGAGTGTGAAGACCGTTTGCAACACCACTCCTGCTGGCTAATGATGTCAAATTCTGGTCAGGTACAGGTGCAGCAATCTACAGACATTGCTTGCTCTCTGAACAAGGAATACAATTAGAAGACATGCCACACATAGCATTGGCTCTGAGCAACAATTACCAGTACTTAGGGAGTGTCGCGGAGCGACTGCTGCTATACTGCTAAACCCTAAACAAGGGCAGAGAAGAGGGGGAATGAAAGTGGAAGTGGATCTCCAACGACGACAACGAGGTCAAAGTCGATGATGAGCAGGCAAGCAGGCTCAGAGGCCGGATACTGGCAGTGCAAATGACGAAGTTAATATCATGTTTATACTAGGTTACATTGAGTAACTCACCTGGCAGTGCAAATGACGAAGAGGTCAAGATGCAGAACCAGGGAGGGTAAGGGGTACTATATATACTGTGTCTGGATGGTCTGTGCACCAGTTCCCACACTAGGGACTGGAGTAACTGGAGTAACAATAGAACAATAATGAACCCGGGTAACTGTCAAGGACCGGAGTAACTGTCAAGGACCTGAGTAACTGTCAAGGACCAGGGTACGTAGAACAATAGAGCTAGAACAATACAACAATAGAACAATAGGATAAGAACAATAGAACAATAAGACCTGGGGGAATCCCTGGGGAATCCCATCAATGGAAGAGGAACAATAGAACAATAGCCTAGGTTGATCTGGAACCGCTCCAGACTGAGTCTAGGGTTTGGGTCTGGACTATTGATAAATAAGGCAGGATGTCACGTGACCCAGGTTAGGGTTAGGTCCGGTAACACTCCTAGCCGGAAAATAAGCGCTCTAGATAGGCGCCTAAGGCTATAAACTTGTGACAATATTGGAAAAATCCGGTCTCTGTTGGACTATCCATGTCATTACCCCCCTCCTAAAATTCATCGCCTCGATGAACTAAGACCAGGGACTCTACCATCTGCCCACTCGAGGTCAGATGCAATGGCTTCTGTGATGTTCTCCAACGGTTTCCAAGGAATGGAGTCGAAGAGTGCTTTGGGCAATTTCTGGGGTGCATTGGTATGTCTGGCGTGGAACTCTGCAATGCTCTCTTTCGCATTGGTCAGATTTACTGCAGGTTCCCACGTTACGTCGCCTTCTCCATAGCCTTTCCATTTGACTAAGTACTGCATTTGCTTCCGATAGATCCGACTGTCTAGGATCTTCTCAACTTCGTAGACTTGTTGATCATCTACTATGATTGGTGCTGGTGGTTCCGGTATGAGGCCGTTTACTTCGTTTCCTCTGTACGGAGATAGCCGTTCAACATTGATGTTGTCATGAATACGATATCCGGATTTGAGTTTGATCCGATACGTATGTTCACCGGTTTTCTGAAGAACTGTGAATGGACCAAGCTGTCTAGGCCCTAGCTTGTCAGACTGCTGATGTACTTTGACGTTCTTGGAAGACAACCACACGAGGTCCCCTTCCTTGAAGACTGGAGTAGCTCTGCGGGTGTATCCGGAAGCTTCGGCCATCTTTTCCTTAGATAGACGTGAGGCAGCTTCGGCTTCTGTCCAACCTGTCTGAGCTTTTCTAGACGTGCATCTAGATTCGGCATTCGGCTGTGACGTCCGACTGGTATGGTAAAATCTGGTAGGTACCCGTACATGACTTCAAACGGAGAGTGTTGTGTAGATGAGTTGACACAGAGTTGATGGCGAATTCAGCCACTGGGATGTATTCTGCCCAATCATCTTGTCGTTGATCAACAAATAGTCGTAGAATCTTTTCTACTTCTTGGTTGACTCTTTCCGTTTGACCATTAGCCTGAGGATGATAGGCTGTAGTCATAGCGCCAGTGATGCCTAGTCGTTTATACAACGCTTGCATCACTCGGGCCGCAAACTGAGGTCCTCTATCAGATATGAACTGTCGGGGAATACCATGGAGCCTAAAGACTTCTTTGATGTGGAGGTCGGCTATGCCGTCAGCTGTAACAGTAGACTGGGTTGGGATAACATGTGTTTGTTTGCTGTACAAGTCTGTGTACACAGCAATCATGTCAAAACCGTTACTGCGTGGGAGTGGCCCGACTAAGTCTACACCAACCACCTGCCAAGGTCCGTCTGGTACTTCGATGGGCTGTATTGGGGCAACCGGGTGCTGTGCCGGTTTGGTTCGCTGACATTTGTCACATCCGAGGACGTATTGTTCTACAAATGATGCCATGCGAGGCCACCAATAGTGTCGTGTAACCAGTTCTAGAGTTGCATGTTTGCCGGGATGTCCTGCCGGTAACGCATCATGGCATCGTCGTACAATCTCCCTGCGGACTTCCCGATCCTTTGGAATGTACAGCTTCCCTTTGTAGTACACCAGCCCATTGTCTTCTTCCCACTCAAGTCCACCATCAGTCAACTTTCGGGGTCCATCCTTTCTAAGTTTGGCTAGTCCCTGGACTACCTCTGCTTCTCGAATACTGATGTCCTTAATTCGTGACTCTAGCGGATCTGACTCCGGAGTACTTGAGGCGGCTATTGTCTGGAAGTATTCGGGTTTCAGTACAACTTGTTCCTTGTTGTCTGATGCATCTAGAACTTCCAAGGTTCTGACTCGGGATAATGGGTCCCCTTGAGTAAGGGTCTTTCCGGGCTTGTGTGTTAACACAAAGTCAAACCGACTGAGGTACAAAGACCACCGAGCTTGTCGTCTAGACAGGTCCTGGGCGGTTCTCCAATACTGCAGATTCTGATGATCTGTGATGATCTCAAAGGGCGCGGGTAATCCTTCTAGATAGTGACGCCAATCTTCGAGAGCTCTGATGATAGCGAGCATTTCTCATCATAGATCTCGTAGTTCCGTTCGGCTTCGGCCATAGACTGAGACCGAAATGCTACAGGGTGCCATTGTCCATCCTCTAGTTTCTGCAATAGAACTCCTCCAGTTGCAAAGCCAGACGCATCGACTTCAATACGTGTGGGACGATCAGGTTCCCATGTTACTAGAATAGGTTCCTGAGTGAACGCATCTTTGAGCATCTGAAAGGCGTTCTGCTGTGCTTCTCCCCATTTCCAAGGTTGGTCTTTCTTGGTGAGATCATGTAGGGACGGGTATGCCGTGCAAAGTCCTTGATGAAACGTCGGTAGAAGTTGGCAAATCCAATGAAGCCGCGCACATCACGGAGGTTCTGTGGTACCGGCCAGTTGGTGATAGCTTCTATTTTACCCGAGTCCATACGGATCTTTCCGTTACCAATGATTAGACCTAAGTACTCGACTTGTGACTGTTCAAATTCGCATTTCTCGGGGCGAAGGTACAGGTCATTGGCTTCAAGTCTTGCTAGTACTTCATGGACAAGTTTACGATGTTCCGTGATGTCTGAGCTGAAGATGAGGATGTCATCCAGGTACACAGAGACCTTTCCTTCCGCGATGAGATCAGCAAAGATGGAGTTCATCATTGCTTGAAACGTGGCTGGAGAATTGGTCATGCCAAACAACATCACCTTAGGCTCGAACAGCCCTCGGTTTGTCACAAATGCACCCTTCCATTCGTCATTTTCTTTGATCCGAATGTTATGGTAACCCCATCGTACATCAAACTTAGTGAAGATTTTGGCTTGACGAAGTCGATTGGTGATGTCTGATACCAAGGGGAGTGGGTAGCGGTTTTTGATTGTGATGTCATTCAACCGTCGATAATCCTGAACAAGCCGAAGCTTGCCATCCTTCTTCTTGACGAAGAATACCGGTGAGGCCATGGGCGACTTGGATGGGACAATATATCCTTTCGCTAGGTTTTCCTCAATAAACTTGTCTAACTCCGCTTGTTCATTCGGAGACATGGGGTAGACCTTGGATCTGAACATCTTTGGGTTCTCTGTTAGATCAATCGTGTGATCTCAGGGTTGGTGCTCTGGGAGGCGCTGTGATGCTTCTTCGGAAAAGACTTTCTGGTGTCTGCGGTATTCTTCTGGAACCATCTGTTCGAACGTCTGTTGCTCTTTGGATTGATGGGCCTTAGCCGCAATGTCTGTAGAGTATGTATAGCTAGCACAGGACCAAAGCTCTTCTTTGGTGTCCTGAATGATACCGGCTCTGAGCCAGGCTCGTCTCTGCTTTCAATTGGCTGTGATAGACTGGAAGGGTTCGAAGTCTTCTTCGGCTTCCAGTTCCATTTCTCCGGTAGCCCAATTGATCTTGGGGTTTGCTTTGCGAAGCCAGGGTAGGCCTAGAATGCAATCTTCTGGTCCGATGTCCGTGACCAAAAATGTTGCGTTTTCTTTGATAGCCCCAACTTGTAGTTCGAGCTCTGCTCTGTGTGTGATACGTCCTCCTTGATTTAGAGTCCCATCGATGTTGTGGAGTGGGATCTGCCTTTCTAAGGGGACTGTACGTACTCGGTGCCGGTTGACAAAGTCTTGACTCAGGAATAAAGCGGTGGCTCCTGAGTCAATCATAGCTTTGATGCCAGCGTAATTGGAACTCGGAAATGCATGCTAAGCGGGTCTATTTCAGGCACTATGCAAGACGACAAGGTTTCGTAGTAGTTATACATGTCGTTAAATAAAACTGAAGATTGCGAATCGGGCTGCTGTGCGGGGCGGGTATTTACTACAGGGGCATTAAAAACTGTGTCCGTGGGGAAATCATCATTGTCCTCCACTTCTTCTATGTAGGTCTTTCAAGAGGGACTCGAGGGTGCGGTTTCACCTGGAGTCCGTTCTAAAAATCCCTTTGATTACCCAGCTGCTTGACTTGGTCCGTGAGCGATGACATCTGCTTCATAATGGCATCGTAGTCGAACGGACTTGGTGACGAGGAGCTGGCAACGGTGGCGGCGGGTGGATTAGGCAGGGGCCTTGTAGACGAGGACGACGAGGGAGCCGGAGTTGATGGATCAAACAGAGTATTTGCAGCCACCTTCTGTTGCCTAGGTGGGTACCCAAGGAATCGACTTTGGCAAACCTGCGTCTGATGGTTGCCACCACAATGTCCGCACAGTTCACGATCATGTTTTCCGTCCTTCTTCTGATGATCCTTCGATCCGCATCCGTAACATCTGCCGTTCATAGCCTTCATGAAGTCGGCGCGTGTTTTTCCGTTAGGTCCAACCTTGGTAGCATCGATTTCCATGGCATTGGAGTCACGAGGTGCTTGGACGAAGGGAGCCGGGGACGAGGTGGAGACCGGAGTGGTTTTGAACAGGTTGGGGACCGTTCGACCTTGTTCACAAGCTTTCTCTTGAGCTCGAACACAAAGACGATTGTCAATGTCTGTAGCAACATTGATCAGGTCTACGAGAGTGACGTGAGGCCTTGCGGTGTGAACCAGCTCATCCTTGATGGTAGTACTCAGGTGTTCGTAGTACCGATCACGAAGGTCTTGTGTCGAGTAGCCGGTCCTGTCCATGATTTCCCTGAATCGGGCCGTGTATTCCGGAACCGTTTTCTTGCCTTGCCATAGCTCCCTGAGCTTGGCCTTAGCATCCACCATTTCGTCAACTGGTTCAAATCGTGCTTTGAACGCCGCCTTGAAATCATCCCAATCACCATTGAATGCCATTTGATGGCTGGCAATTAAATCCATGTGGGGCGTAGCCCAAACTGCTGCATCCTCGGTCATAAATGACAAGGCCGACGAGATCCAAAGATGGTCTAACCGGGTCTGACCACCTTGGGCATTGTACGGCGACAGCTTCTCATTAAACTGTGCGTACATTGAGAAGGCAGCTAGAAAGCGACGCGCGTCACTACTTGCATTGCCCTTGAAACTAGTGGGTTTCTCTACAACCCTTTCCCGTGACCTGTTGTTGACCGGTTGCTGGTTTTGAACCAGCGCTGTGATGGCTTGTGTCAGCTGTTGCTGACCAAGGAGTAGCGCATGCAGAAGTTGTTCTGCTGTGGGGGGCGGAGACGGTTCTTGTGCGGGGGCTGGGGTTGCTGCCCTAGAAGCATGCTGAGACACGTTGGTGGAATCCATCTGGTATTGCTCCTGTGTGAAGGTTCGATCGAAGTCTTCTTCAGGCAAGGGTGGGAGGGATTCAAGGATACGAGCTTCTTGCCAATGATGAATGGGTCGATACTGGTTTGCGTACCGACTGGGATATGCAATACCGTTGTATCGGTTTGGACAGGGCTGAGTTTCACAGGCTTCGTGTCCTTCTTCTGGGTCGTAAGACTCGTCTCTGATGGTACGGTGATTGAAAGCGTGTGGGTAGTTCTCACAGGGGAGATGATCTCTAGACCAAACACTACTTCTGGGACTTTGAGAAGCCACACTGTATTTCTAGAACGATACGAAGTACTCGTCCGACCAAACTCTGTCTAAACCTTTGAAAACTTGTTCGTAATTCCTTCTTAGACCCTTGAAACTGATTCCTCCTATTGCCTTTAAACCCCAATCCAGCAGCTGCCACTCACGCTGAGTGATGACAGTGGCTCGGGTTGGTAGCTCCTCCAGAAGCTTTTCTAACTTCTGTTTCTCTTGCTCAAAGTTACGCCTCGTGCCTTCGTGAAGCTGTTGGTACTTGTTGATGGTGGGTAGAATCAACAGGCGTTGGAGGGTGGCGGTGAGCTTTGGAGTGAAGATTCCTTGAAGGTCTTCAAGGGTGTGCTTTTGGAAGTCAATGAGAGTCGGCTTTGCTGCTATGAGGGCTGCACCAGCTTTGGTAGCTGGCCGGGCTGGGAAGCGTTCTGCTAACGAAGGCTTCTTAGGAAGACTTGCTAAGGCCTCAGCTCGTTCGCGTGCGGTACGGGCAGCAAACTCTTTGGACTCAGCACAGAGTTTCTCAAACTCCTCTGCAGTGGGGAATCTGTGTGTGAGGGCAGAACCCTTGGGTTTACGGCGACCGACATAGGAGGCAATAGCCTTGAGCTCCTTCTCCGTGTACTTGTGGCTCTTGCCACGTGCGTGCTCTGCGTCGAGTTGATCAAACACGGCCTGGGGCAAGGCGCGATGGATCTTGACTTCTCGACGCGCTTGGTTCAGATCCTTGTGCAAAGGATCTGGACGAGCGGTGAAACGGGAGTGGGATTCTTTCGGCACTAAGAATCAACCACGGAAAGTGAACGAGTCAGCGATCAAGCACGTCAAGACGGACGGCGATGGCTTACTCTCAAACGTAGGGGGGAATAAACTTTTTAAAACTGGGGGGACAGGAAGACTTGATCCAAGCTAAGGGCAGTTGTGCCGGTAGCTGTGTGGTATCTTGACCTAATTTCGCGGAGCGACTGCTGCTATACTGCTAAACCCTAAACAAGGGCAGAGAAGAGGGGGAATGGAAGTGGAAGTGGATCTCCAACGACGACAACGAGGTCAAAGTCGATGATGAGCAGGCAAGCAGGCTCAGAGGCCGGATACTGGCAGTGCAAATGACGAAGTTAATATCATGTTTATACTAGGTTACATTGAGTAACTCACCTGGCAGTGCAAATGACGAAGAGGTCAAGATGCAGAACCAGGGAGGGTAAGGGGTACTATATATACTGTGTCTGGATGGTCTGTGCACCAGTTCCCACACTAGGGACTGGAGTAACTGTGGGACTGGAGTAACAATAGAACAATAATGAACCCGGGTAACTGTCAAGGACCGGAGTAACTGTCAAGGACCTGAGTAACTGTCAAGGACCAGGGTACGTAGAACAATAGAGCTAGAACAATACAACAATAGAACAATAGGATAAGAACAATAGAACAATAAGACCTGGGGGAATCCCTGGGGAATCCCCATCAATGGAAGAGGAACAATAGAACAATAGCCTAGGTTGATCTGGAACCGCTCCAGACTGAGTCTAGGGTTTGGGTTTGGACTATTGATAAATAAGGCAGGATGTCACGTGACCCAGGTTAGGGTTAGGTCCGGTAACACTCCTAGCCGGAAAATAAGTGCTCTAGATAGGCGCCTAAGGCTATAAACTTGTGACAATATTGGAAAAATCCGGTCTCTGTTGGACTATCCATGTCAGGGAGCTAACTACAAATTCTCAACCCCTACATTCTTGGACAATGTAAATTTGTGGCTGCATTAGTAGTGAGTACTGTATCTGATTGTTCCACAAAGTTTCACAACTGTAAGTTGCTCTCTAAGAAGGAGTTACAATCAGAACACAGCCTGCGGCAGTTCCAATGGGGGTGAGGCAGTTCAGACGTCAATAGTACTTGGTTGTATCAGCAGCAGGCACTGCATTGGATTGTTGGAAAAAGTTTCACAACCATTAGTTGCTCTCTAAGGAGGAGTTGATACCAGAACATAGCCTGTGGCAGTTCTAATGGGGCTGAGGCAGTCCAGGCATCAACAGGGTGTGGTTGCATCAGCATAGAGCACTGCCTTTGATTCTTCCACACAGTTTCACAACCACCAGTTGCTTTATAGGCAGGAGTCACAATCAGAACCCAGCCTGTGGCAGCTCCAATGGGGATGAGGCAGTGTAGACATCAACAGGACACATGTAACATGTTTTAGCAATTGATCCAATGAAACACCCTCAAGTGCTTCATTCTTGGAGCAAGTAATTTTCTAGAATCAGCAGTGAACACTGCACAAGATTATTGAAAAGATAAATGAAGCCCCTTGCTACCATTGGTGACTGCCTTCGTCAATGTATGGCTCCTTTTCCTGCAATCAAACTTATCAATTGTAGTACAGTCATTTTGACATGGATAGTCCAACAGAGACCGGATTTTTCCCACAATGTCACAAGTTTACAGCCTTAGGCGCCTATCTAGAGCACTTATTTTCCGGCTAGGAGTGTTACCGGACCTAACCCTAACCCGGGTCACGTGACATCCTGCCTTATTTATCAATAGTCCAGACCCAAACCCTAGACTCAATCTGGAGCGGTTCCAGATCAACCTAGGCTATTGTTCTATTGTTCAACTTCCATTGATAGGGATTTCCCAGGGATTCCCCAGGGATTCCCCCAGTTCCTATTGTCCTATTGTCTTCTGTCTATTGTCTTTTGTCTTTTGTTAGGGATTCCCCCAGTTCCTATTGTTCTATTGTTCCTGATGCTATTGTTCTATTGTCTATTGTTCTAGTCCTATTGTTCTATGTACCCTGGTCCTTGACAGTTACTCAGGTCCCTTATTGGATTGTTCTATTTTTACTCCAGCCCCACAGTTACTCCAGTCCCTAGTGTGGGAACTGGTGCACAGACCACCCAGACACAGTATATATAGTACCCCTTACCCTCCCTGGTTCTGCATCTTGACCTCTTCGTCATTTGCACTGCCAGGTGAGTTACTCAATGTAACCTAGTATAAGCTTGATATTAACTTTGTCATTTGCACTGCCAGTATCCGGCCTCTGTGCCTGCTTGCCTGCTTATCATCGACTTTGACCTCGTTGTTGTCGTTGGAGATCTACTTCCACTCCCACTTCCTCTCCTCTTCACCCTTTTTTAGGGTTTATCAGCATAGCAGCAGTCGCTCTGCGACACATTTTATCCCAGTTAAAGTTACCTATCAAAGGTGTCACCAATAGCAAATGGCTGTAATACAGTCAATTTTCATGACCAGGTGGCTTGGCAAGATCCTTACCAGGACCAGGAACAGAGTTGTTTACAGGGGTTCTTTTGGGTAACCAGGTCACAGCTGCAATCAACTATTCCATGCTATATGATTTATTCAATTTGCTATCAATAACATAATCACTTGTCACCCTGCTCCTGCAGTTTACCAGATTGTATCTAGATTATTTAACATAGTTCAACGCCATTAAGGAGAAGATGCATGTCAAACGCTCTTTATCTCGATTGGCTACTCCACACACTTGTTTTCATTCTGTGCTCACACTCATTGTTGCACTTCAAACAATACAGCACAGTCCCTCTTCTTTCATGAATGATTGTGTGCTCCAGTGAAGACAAACCACCAAATTACTATACATTAATCATTGAAGAAGCTATTCCCAACAGAATTACTTGTTCAGGCTGCTACAAGCACCAAGTTTACTTACAAATCTGACTCAAAAAGTAATATTTCATTCATTCATCAGAAATTATACTTGCTGCTTGTTGGCCTTGCTAACACTAGTTTGTTTTTATCTGTTTGTTCCCGCCACCTGCCTTTCATCATTCTGTGTGGACTACTCATTCAAGGACTGGTCTTTTCAGCTTATCCATTTGATAAAATATGTCATTGTTGCGCGTGGACTACCCATTTCACAACTTCTCTTTTGAGCTTATCTGGTTGATAAAATTATTTCAAAATCATCTATTCTCCTAGCTACTCAATACCATTTTGTGCACTTGTTTGTGCCCCCTTCACGTGGTTACGTCAGAACCCTTCATTCACAACATAGACTATGCCAAGATCCTTAATCTATTCACAAAGAGTACAGTTCTTGTACTTTGGTCTCACAACAGTGAGAACCTTGCCATATGGAGAACAAGGGCTTAAAACCACCAAAAGTCCATGGAGGCAGCTCTGAGGTCACAACCCTAGCTATGCACTGAGACACATGAACATTGCTACACACTCTCAGTGTGAAATCCATGGGCACTGAACAGACGTTGTAAGAGGTTTGCAAAGGGGTTGAAATTTGTGTGATGCACCACACTGTCCTCCAATACTGAGCTTTACTTTGACTTGTCATGTTTTCTCAATACCTGTCTGCAATGTCTTTGCCACAACTATCATTTGCCACACCCAATATCTCTCTTCTATTTATAATTAACCAAATTCATTTACAATCTGCTTTTATCCGTCCCGAGAACCCAAACAATTTGCCCACATTTATCTAGGCATAGTGCATGTCCATTGGTCATAAACTGATGCTCACTTGACTCTGTCTCTTTAAAGTAGGCAACTAAAACTGACACATCCTCATCCTTTCCATATGGGACCCCCTGAGATGTGTACGGCTTTGTTTCCTTGTTGTAGGCCTCACGGAATAGGGTTGCATACTCTTGCCGTGTCATTCCTTTCTTCCTGAGATTGTCTGCTGCTTGTTTGGCAGCTGGAAGTGATCCAACATGAGATCAATCTTATGAATGTCATGCAAACTGAATGAGTTTACCCTGAAATTCTGGGGCCCGGGTGGGGATTTTCACCAAAGCCCGTTCCTGTAAGTGGTACTAGTGGCCAGAGGGAGTTGACTCATGGAATCTTTTAAGGCTGCCATGCGGGGTGGCAGACACAGTCACTGAATAGAATGTGCTGGTGACAGCAGCAAACAAAACAAGAGAGAAGTGCATGACACTGGCAGAGTAGGATGTTGAAAGGTGGTGAAGGGTGTGAGAAGATACTAAACGAAACAGCTTGCTGTAAGAACAATCTCAGCATAGTGCGTGAGGCAAATACAACCGGATATACTTACCGAC
>JABYQR010000567.1:0-19396 GCA_022592445.1 Cytidiella melzeri | reverse complement strand
TCGCGTGGTACATCCGGACTTGTCATATCTGCCAGACGCGACAGAAGCGGCAGATTCTGCTTCCTCCGACGGTCCAACAACCGGCGCCGCTCTTCGCGAAAGTATACATGGACACTATGCACCTGCCAGCGTCTGGGGGCTTCAAGTACGTGGTACAAGGGCGCTGTTCAATCACGCATTGGCCGGAGTTCCGCGCCCTTCGCTCCGAGACTGGGAAAACGCTAGGCGATTGGATTTTCACCGACATTCTCTGTCGCTGGGGCGCGCTGTCGGAAATAGTCTCGGACAACGGAGGCGCGTTCGTCAACGCGATCGAATACCTGGGCAAGCGTTACCATATTCATCACATCCGAATCAGCGGCTACAACTCGCGAGCGAACGGACAGGTCGAGCGAGCTCACTACGATGTTCGCCAGGCACTCTATAAGGCGGCGGATGGGGACGCGGGTCGGTGGTCACAGGTCGCGGCATCGGTGTTCTGGTCGGAGCGAATCACAACACGCAAACGGATGGGCTGTTCCCCCTACTTTGCAGTCACTGGCACGCATCCAATAATTCCGCTCGACATCGTAGAAGCAACCTACCTACAGCCGGCGCCGGACTCTGTGTTGTCTACCGAAGACCTTATCAGTCGGCGAGCGATCGCGCTACAAAAGCGTAGGGAGCATCTGGTCGCGCTACGAGACAAGGTTATGGAGTCGCGCACTAAGGCGGCGCAACGGTTCGAGGTCGAACACATGCATACCATCCGCGACTTCGACTTCAAGAGAGGATCGCTCGTACTGATCCGCAACACAGCGATCGAGAAGGCGTTGAACCGCAAGATGCGCGCGCGGTATCTCGGGCCGCTAATCGTGGTCGCCAGAAATCGAGGAGGAGCTTACGTTCTCTGCGAGTTGGACGGCGCGGTGTTGGACCGGCCAGTGGCAGCCTTTAGAGTCATTCCGTATCTCGCGCGCGCTGAAATTCCCTTACCAGACGGCTTCGCCGAGATCACTTTAGAACGGCTCAAGGAGATGGAGGCGTCGCGGTCGCAAGGCGACGACGATGAAGACGAGCCGCTGGGCGACACACACGCGGCAGAGGACGAAGAAGAGCCGGTGGGCGCACTCGACGCCTAGGCGCAACACGCTTGACGATGAGTTGTAATTTTATATTATATTGTTTCCATTTTTTGGCTGCGTCTCGCGTATTTTTTTTCCTTCCTATCTTTCGGACTACCATTCTGCGCGCGGCGATTCCATGATGACTTACTGAGAGTTGTTTGCGCTAACAAAAATTTTTTTTTTCACATATTCGACGCCTGCGCCCTGAGGACAGGGCAAATTTATTAGTTGGGGGGAGGGATACACATGCGCCCACACCCAAGCCTCGCATTTTATTTATGCATTTCTTTTCTTTATTTATTTCTGAGTTTTCTCTCTTTTCTTACTTCACTCATAAAAGAAGCGGCGAAAACAATTCATTAGGTAGCAGTAGTACAGGATGTAGCGAAGCACAGCAAAAGACAGCAACAATCAAGCGACAGCGACAACCCAGGAACCCCTACCGACGGGAAGGACCGGCGAAGAGAGCGGCCTCCTCAGCGATGACCTGCTCCAACTCGCGCCGTGCAGCCAAGATCTTCGCCTTGTACAGCGAAGCGTTGGTGCGCAGCGCTGCCATCCGCGCCTCGCCAACGGTGAGCCGACTAAGGACGGCACCGAGCTCGGTCTCGAGGCCGCTGAGGTACTGTTGCAGTACCACCCGGTTTGTGACGCGGGCAGGGGCGGGAGCGGGGGGAGCGCCGCCAGGGAGCTCCGCGGATCGGCCAGGTACCTCCTCAAGAACGTCGTCGACGTTGAAGGCGACGGGAGCAGGAGAAGGAGAGGGAGGTCGGGCGTCCTGAGGGCGACGCAGCTCAGGTCGCAGAGGGGACACCACAACGTCCATCTTGAGGCCGCTGGGACCTGCGGCGGCGACGCGAGGAGGAGAGCGGGGCCTTGCCCTTGCCCTTGCTGTCGGAGGCGACGGAGGCGGCGATCTGAGGGCGAGAGGTGGCGGCGGAGGACGCAGAGAGGGGGGCAGCCGGCTCCTCGTTGACGACGCTGGCATCCTCCTGAGCCTGGGCGACGTCCGGCGCGACCTCGTCGAAGGGCTTGCCGTTGAACCGGCAGGCGTGTTTGATGTCTGCACAGGGCAGACACCGGAAGTACCGCGTACCGTTGCTTGGGCGGTAGCACCGCTCGACGTCCTTTTCCTTGCAAAAATCGCACTGGAGGAGTGGGGAGGTTAGCGAGAGAGAGAGAGAGAGAGAGAAGAGACGCACCCGGCTCTCGCCGAGAGCGACGGTGGTCGCGGTCCAGTGGGTCGGCAGGTTTCGCCACTCCTTGCCGGTGAGAGGGTTGGGGCCCACACCCTGCAGCTGGTCTTGCTGCGCCTGCGATAATTTCTTGGCCGGTGGCCCGGCCCTCACCTCGAGAGAGGCGGAAGAGGCTGCCCTCTTGCGCTTCAGGGGAGGACGCGGCTGCGCCTCGTCCTCGTCCTCATCCTCGTCCGTGAGCTCGATCACGACGAGCTCCGGCTCCTGCGCGACGCTGGCAGACCGCGAACGGGAAGCCGAGGACTCGTGTTCATCGGCAGAACCCTCAGCGTCCAAATCGGCCTCGTGCTTAGGCCAGTCGCCGACCCACCAGTCCCATTCGAGCAGGAGCTCGACGATGGGGGCCTCGACGTAGGACGCTTGGCGGAGGTGGGCGCTGAGGCTGCGCCAGAGAGGGCGGAGGGCGTTACGGAGGGCGACCTGCTGGGCTTGCGGCAGGCGGACGCGGTGCTCTTCGGCGGCAAAGGGAGAAAAGAGGTCGAGGAACGCGAGGTTGGTACCTTGGTCCTCGCAGAGAGGCGACACGTCCTCGTACGCTTGCTAGAAAGGAGAGTGAGCTGGGAGGTGGTAGAGGAGAAGAGGGTACTTACGAAGATTTCGATCACCTCAGCGACCCACCCACCAGTGAGGTCAGCGCGTATCCGCAGGACCGAGTCTAAGACGGCCGAGGAAGCCTCGAGCTGTTCGCGCACGGCGAGCAGCTGCTCAGCAGGAGAAAGCGGTGGTGGAGTGGGACCTTTGCCCACGCGAGCGGTCATGGTGCGGAGGGGTGAGCGGTTGCGACGGGTGGCTGGGCGAGGAGCGACGCGACGCGAGGAGGATGCTTGGGCTGACATGTTGAGGGGAGCGGAAGCAAAGTTGGTGAGAAGGGCGGAAGCAGAGGCAGAGAAGCAGAGGAAGAGAGGGCGAAAAAGTTGAAGTCCAACGACACAATAGCGCGAGGAGCCTCGTGGTCAGAGTTCCCACGGTTCGACTTGCCACGCGAGAACCGGGGACGGTTCGGATTTTAGTTGGGGGGAGAATGATACGCCCGGAAATCGGCTAGGCGCGGAGAAACGGCAGCAGCCCGCCATTTGCGCGGCCCGCGTCATCCTGCGCGGCAAGTCTCTCCACTTTCCCAGCGTCACGAGCATGAGGAGTTCGCTGAGGTCACGAGGAGTTCACCGAGGATCCGAGGACTTGACAAGGAGCAGCAACGCGCCGGAAACATCCGAGGCCGAGGAATCGCACCGAACTCTGACTCACAGACACGCCCCTTTTGCATCGGAGCATGGGCCGGCCAGCCACCAAGAGTTTCGGACGCGGTTCGGACCAACGGTAGAAGAAACTTGACGCGCGAACCCCGTTTCAGGAAGACTCCTATCACGCCACGCTGTGCAAATCCTGGACGGCGCCTCATCACCTGCTCGCGACGGTTGGCGCCTCTTCAGCGCAAGGGCGCGCGCCGCTACTCCGCGTCGACCAACGCTGTGTCCCGCCGAGCGTCGACTCGTGGGCATTTTGCCTCCGCAGACGGAAGTATTCTGCCACCCCGTTTCCTCGCTCTCGCGTTTGGGTTTAGGACATAGAAGGAAAGGTTTAGGAGAGGGTCTTCAGAGTATATAAAAAGGTGTTGTTTGTACTGCGTAGAAAATCAATCAATCCCCACCCCAGTTTCCACAGAGTTCACTTTACGCTTTGCGTTCGCGTCGAGGGAGTCTCTTCGCGCCCATAGCTGTAGCTTCTTCTGCGTTGTTTCACTGCGACCTCTCCCACGTTTATGTCCGCGGCATCTACCAACGACAACCCGCCTCGAGTCTGCCGTTACTGTCCAACTGTTCCCCACCTGCCCGACGGTCGCTGCCCTTACCGCCCGCGCCCGCGCGAGGTTCTACGCCGTTACCCCATCATCCCTGCGCCCACGCCGCCGCCAGAACCCTCAGCAGCGCCTACGGTCTCCCCGGCGAGATCAACTCCTAAATCGCCCTCGCCAGCGTCGTCCGTCGCCTCCGTCGCGGACTCGCTTGAAAGCTGCTCTTACTGCGACACTCAGAGCGATCATCCAGTTCCCCTGCGCTCAGGACCTTTCGTCCCGCTCGACTGCGATCGCCCGCGCGCGCCGCACCCAGATTGCTGGCTATCTCCAGACTTTGAAGGCGAGGAGCACGAGTGCGAACTAGTACAGTTCAATCTTACCAGCTCAGCCAACGTCGTCGTTGGCCACGCATTTGCCTGTAATACGCATCGCCGTTCGGGAGGTGTCGTTCTACACTACCGCCCCCGCGCGCAGTCTGTCGAGTCCACTTAACTGCGATCTCACATAGTCTTCCGCGGCGACCCGCGCGCCATTAGTTTATCTTTCTCTCCCACTTCCTTTCAGCTTCGTTATACTGCGTCTGCTTTTTAACTGCGTTATTTTACTGCGTTACTGCGTTGCGTTTCATCTTCACTGCGTCGAGCTTACTGCGTTCACTTTCACTGCGCCCGCGTTTTACAGCGACCACTTCATCTTCACCAGCGACCGCGTTTTGTGTTTGAGATTCATATTGCGTCTACGTTTACCTTCTGCGTCCCTCCGCGCGCCGTTTTCCTACAAGCCGCGACCTTTTACGCGCGCTCTCTTGGAGCCGCGCTTAACTCTTTCGCTTTTACCGCGCCGACTTGCCCTTTTACCCGCGATACGCGTGGTAGTTGCCCGTCTAGCTCACTTCATATAAAAACTTTATCACAAAAACCTTGTCGCTCTTCTAGCACAGGTAAAACTAGGACTCTTAGGCCACCTCGCATTTACTTTAACACTTCCGCGCTTCCACACCTTTACACTTCTATTGCCACTTCGTGGTTGGTGGTGTTGTCTTTAAGGTTGTTCTTGGTTTGAAGCGTGACTCGGTGTCTCAGCGTCGGCATGGGACGTCAAGCCCCCAGCCTAGCCGGAACTGGTCATACATGATGCTAGATCCTGTCCTCAGCACGTTTCGGGTAATATCCTTTAATGCTAACCATACAGCTCATAATAATGCAGCTGTTTTACAGCACTTCGTCCAGGCAGACACTATTTTCATACAGGAACCCGCTTACGGGGTCATCAAACACACTCCTTCTACCACCAACCCCCTCGGCAACGAGTTCTTTGGAACTCAGGCACAGTCTAGAGACTGGCTCCTACTGGAAGTCAGCGACACTCGACGGGCGCAGGTCGCATGTTACGTCAACCGTAGGTGGGCAGGATCCAATCCGCGGACACGCCACGATATCATTTCACACCCTCATCTGTTATGTTTCTCTCTTTCATTTGGTCATAATGAATGTCTCTTCCTCAATGTGTACAGCCACCCAGACACTCATGATGCCACCCATGCCCTTATTGCAGCATGGCGCCTCTCGCCATTCACAGTGGTTGCAGGGGATTTCAACCTCCATCACATGCTATGGGAGTCGGGTTGTTGCAACAACCGACATGCGCAGGATGTCATCAACTTCATGCCGGACGTCAACGTATCCCTGCTCAACCCGCTGGATGTGCACACCCACTTCCCCCATCGCCGCGGACTTGCTCCGTCTGTCATCGACCTCGCATGGGTGGACTCTTCTGTCACGAGCATGCACACTTTTTCCTTTCTTTTCCTTTTATTTTCCCTTATCTTATCTTCTCAATTTCCTTATCTTATCTTATCGATGGTACATGGCTACTGCATGTGATCAAGTGCATGTGACAGACTGGTCACATGATCATAGAAGGTGCTGGAACATTGTGGAACCTTGTAGAACATCGCACCATAGCACACCATACGTTCCCACGGCAGTGTTAGGAGTACAGACCCGGTACCAGGGGTCCTTGTCTGAGATGTATATAAACCCACCCTGTAGCTCCCTAAAGACCTCAGATTCTACCTCCTGGTCTTTAGGTGACGTTCACCTTGTACTAGTTTCATCACTATGCTAATATATCCTGGGCTTTAGCTCATTGTTAGCTGCTCCCTCGTTGTCGTCTCTCCCTCATCATCATCTCCCTGGTCGTCATCGTCCACGCGAGTTCGCTTGTCATTCCTCCATTCCCGTCGTCACTTCCTCGCTCTTCATAGAGTTTGAATTGTGTTCTTGACATCTTCGTTGATCAACCATCCCCTCACAACTCTCACAATAGACGCTAACATGTGCATGGGCTCTGACCACACTGTCTTCATCATTGACATTCCCACCAAGCCAGAGTACATTGCGCTGCCACGCATTGCTCCTGGCTCTGAGGTGGAAACCACGTTCATCATCAATATTCTCGAAGCCGCTCAAGCGCGCATTCACAATTCCCTTTCCTCATCTCGTGATTTAGAACAATCACTAACTCTTTTCTTTGAGTCAATTCAGGACGCCTTCAACTGGCACGCCTCCACCCCACGCATCACAAGCCATTCCAAACCGTGGTGGAACAAAGAGTGTCGAGAAGCGCTGAGTGTTTTTTGCCGCACTCACTTACAAGAGGACCGATGGGCATTCTTTCAAGCAATCCGCAGAGCCAAGAGAAAGCACTTCGACAAGAAATGACCGCAAAGAAACACGTATGGGACCTCACGGTGGTCCAAACCACGTCCAGTGTCAACCACGTCTCACATCAAGGGGGCAGACGGGACCATGCTCCACTTGTTTGAAGACTTTGTCAGGGGCTGCTCTGACCAATTCTATTCAGCGCAGAATCGACCTGTGGACCTCTCCATCGTTGAAGTTCTCGAGAAGCGCGACAAACGAGCATTTCCACCCTTCTCTCGGCAAGAGTTGAGGGAGTGTCTTGCAACAACTTCCTCCCGCTCCGCACCAGGTCCAGACCACCTCACTTGGTCAATGATCAAGACTCTCACCGCCGATCAAGAGATCGAAGCGTATTTACTGTCTGTTTTCAATGCGTGCGTTACTAACAGCTTCTGGCCCCCACAGTTCAAATCATCAGTCACCATTGTCATCCCGAAGCCCAAGAAAGCGGACTATTTGGTACTCAAGGCCTACAGGCCTATCGTGCTTCTCAGCTGTATGGGTAAGCTGGCAGAGAAGTTAATTGCTAATCACATGTGTCACAGATTTTCAATGTTTCTACAAGACTTGCCTTACCAGGCAACGGTATTATTGGGAATATTTAAGCGCTTGTCAAGCGCTTATCTAGCGCTTATCCGGCGTCTATTTAGGTGCTTATCCAGCGCTTATCTGGCGCTTATCAGGCGCCTATTCCGGCGCTTATTCTCAGTGCCTATCAATTGATGCGCTGATGCGCCTCCTGTCTCTGATGCGCTCTTTTCCTTATCTGTGTATCACATGATAGAACTCTCTGGAACCTTGTGGAACTTGCTGGAACTATGATGTCATAGTATAGAACATTCCATTAGATGATGTCATAGTTCTTAGAACCTTCTGGAAAAGTCTAGCCTTGTCTTAGAACAAGCTAGAACAAGTCTAGCCTTGGAGCTGGGTCATGGGGTCAGGTCATGGGGACAATTGCTATTGGTTGATTATTGAAGTGGCACCACTAGGGCATAGGGCATGCTTAGTAAGGTAGATTACTTCGCTTACTCATGTAGGTATTAGGGGTCTTAGGGTAGTACCTGGGGTCCTCTCCTTCATGTATATATAGAGGCACTCCTGAGGGCATATCCCCTCAGTCTTATCCACTCTGTTGATCAAGGACTACTTCGTACTCCCCAGTACTCACTCTCACCAACACTCTACTCTCTATCTCACTATCTCCCCTTCAAGTTTAACAACTATCTGGTGAGTGTAACTTTAACTGTTACACTTCCTTTCTGTTTCTACGATTTGCTACCACTACCTCGGACTGGTCCAAAAGTAGTTAGGTCAACATGTATAAATAGCCGCTAGACATGGGGCTAGAACCTCAGTCTATCCACTTCGTATCAATATTCCTTCTATCGAACCATCATCTGTCTGCCACTGTGCTTGACAGCGACTGCGTGGCCTAGACCATCATTAGACCTTGAGTGTAGCTACACCAAGGGGTTCTGACCTGACAACTTGTCCCTTGACAATAGTTGGTCTTAACATTAGGATAGCCTCTTCTGGGTCTACCCCGCGCACCAAGAAGATCAACTCAATTGGCAACAACTGCGGTCTTGCTGCAATCCCTTGTCATCCTTGCTAGCCTTACCCTGGATGGGAAGCAGCAACTAGACACATCAGACATCAGAAGCATATGACAGTAGGAGCTGAAACATCCCTCCCCTGTTACGGAAAGCCACACCTTTTCTACAAGAAGAAACAAGATGTCTATCTTGACCAAGACAACGAGTGGGAGCATTGTACAGCTGACATTTGTCCCAATCGAGATCAGCAAACCAAACGGTAACACTGCCACATCCAGACTTTGAAGTTGTGGACATTGCCCAAGTTGAGCGACATTTGCGAGAAGCCAAAAGACGCAACAAGAGACGAGCAGAAGTACCATCTGTTAGTACCAATCCACCACTATTGTTAGAAGAACTTGCAGTAGCACCAAAGCCAACAATGAATACCCCTGAGGAAGCAATACAACCCGAAGGTACTGGGCAAACAGCAGGTACCCAACCACCAAGAACCGAAAGAGAACAAAAGCCATTTACACCATTCACTACCCCTGATGACAACGACTCTTCAGCTCCAGATCCACATTGACCCCTCTTTCAACCCTATGATAGGGAAGGTCATGAGAAAAGGAAGCAACCAGACCCTTTCAACCCCAAGTACCCCTTTGACAGATACTCCGACGCCTCAACCAACAACCGAGCACCACCTGAAAGCGAGTGGGAGAAGCTCAAACTCCGTGATCCCCAAGACTTTGATGGCAGGGCCGAGAAGTTTGACGAATGGTGGACCAACATGTTGATGTACATCAGGATGCAGCCCAAGCGATTTGCTCTAGCCATACACAAGATTGTTTGTGTACTCAGCTACATGAATGGAGAAACGGCTGGACCGTGGGCTATGCTGAAGAAGAAACAATACCTGATGGAAGATTTCCCACACTGGAGAGAATTCTGCGATGAAGTGTTGATGTTCTTCCAGGACAAAGGACTCAGAGAACGAGCATTGGCCAAGCTTGAAAGGGCAAATCAAGGCTCGAGAACAGTCCAAGAATACAACAATGATTTTTCCGTATTGCTGGGACAATACGGCGAGAACCGAGACGAGACAGCGGTAATGGCTTGGTACAAGCGCGGACTCAAGTGGAGCCTCCTTAACGCCCTTCATAATCTACACCATCAACCGGAGAACCTCGGAGAAATGATGATAGAAGCGCTCCAGCTAGAAACAAACCGACAACTCCTGACGCTCAATCTGGCTGCTCATAATGGCCGTGGCAAGAGTGAGGGGGGAAGTCAGTCTACTCGAACCCCCTACTCCAACAACAACCAAGCCACCGCAACAGTTATGAACGCAGCAGATCGTGAGCGTCACTTCAGAGACAACCTGTGCTTCAGGTGCCATCAGCCTGGTCACAAAGCTAACAATCTCTCCTTCCATCCCGACTATAGGCCAAACCCACGCACGCGACCTTGAGCGCAAAACCCGCTGCCTGCACTCCAAGCTGCGATGATGGTTGAAGGAGAAAAATCAGGCGCCAGCACTTTGGAAGCAAGAGGGGAGGAGGTTGGTCAGGAGGACACCGCAGGAGTTATACGTCGCACGCGTGGCAGTGTGGCGGGCGATTCAGGCGAGACGGTTGGAGCTCTCGAAGAGTTACATTGTTGACACAATGGAGGGGGGACCCTGCAAGTTCTGGGGTCCGGCCGAGCACAGGAACGGGGTCTTTATGACCAATCAGGAGGCGGAATGCATGAGGGAATGGAGAACCATGGCCTTTGCAGGCCCGGATATGATAGATTGGGCCAACAACTTGTACTGGATAAGTTGGGCAGCGCACAAACGGGAGGATCTGGGGGTGACGCAGGAGGAAGTGGAGAGGTGGCTCAACTTAGAGTGGGTAGGGCCACCCCTCTTCCGGGTTTAAGAATGGCAGGACGGAATACCAGAACTCGGCCGAATTTGGAAATGGTCTATAGGGCTGTAGCAGGGCTACCAGTTGAAGAGAGAGGCCTGTTTTTAGACGAACTTGAAGAGAGAGAGGGTTTTTAGTATATCCTACACCCTTGATGTGTGTCAGGATCAAGGCAAACCGTGTAACGGCTAGTGACCTTTCAATATCATTTGCTGGAAAAATCACACACAATCACAAAATCATCAAAGTTCAAGTCTTGGTTGATAGTGGTGCGATGCATTGCTTCATCCATGAAAAAGTCCTCAATCGTAACAAGTGGGAGGCAAACCCGTTACCAAAGCCGTTTGGAGTCCAGAACGTTGACGGTACCATCAATGTGGCAGGACAAATTACTCATGGCGTATACTTGTCATTAGTGGTGGGACAAAGAGTCCACTATGAACTATTTTACATAACCAACCTCAGTCGACACGACATCATCCTAGGAATGACTTGGTTGAAGAAACACAATCCCTCGATAGACTGGAAGACCAAATGCATACAATTCAAAGATGGCAATAAGGTCCATTGTAAAGATCCCCTCACAATCAAGATCATTCAAGCAATCAAGTGAATGCAGCCGCCAGATAAACATTTCACAACAGCCGACAAACCCGCATCAAATTTATTGACAAAGAAACGTTCATTCATGGTAGAAGAAGTCGAGGAAGTTCCGAACTACGTCGGAGAGAAGCTTCCTTCAGACGCCGTCCACGTCATGAAACCAATAGCCCAACCCCGAGAAGAAATTGTGGGGGCCCATAGTCCTCCCACGATGCATAAGGAAGTGCATGCAGATACGACACCCACTGTCATGGATGGCCTGACTAGCCCTTAATTTTCGCAATTTACCTCTTGTTTTTATCTGTAAAACTCCGGGCTGCAGCTCAGTTGCAACCTTCTCTGCACAAACTCCTTTTGCACGTCTATTAAGCGCCCGTATCACGTGGCTTAGACGCTCCACACGGTCACATTACTTGCTACTACGTCACACTGGCATGTGACTTAGCTTAAGTAAGACCACATGGCTACAGACACATGGCTCAGCCCATAGCTAGGGTTTGACGTCATAGATACCATCCACATGGGCTCCTTATTGTTCTTTCCCTATTGTTCTCTTTATGGAAGGATGTTCTCACAGGTGTGGGAATGGAATACAATAGTTGGTCTCCTTTTAGATAGATTCTCTCACGGGTAGAGTTCTTGGCAAGGTCTAGACAATAGCTATTGTTCTCCTTTAGGTAGTTCTTTTGTTCTTCGTTCACACGGCTTCTTGCAAAGCCTGCCCTCAACATGGTCTGTGCGCAGGTCCCTGAAGTCTATATATACTGCTGCATGTACGCTCCTAGCCCCCATCTTGACCTCTTGGTCTTTACTGGGCTAGGTAAGCCACACCCTCCTGTACTATATAGCTGGTAGTACAAATACTAACTTGGTCTTTACTGGGCTAGATACTGAACAAAGTCTGATAGCTGGCAAAGCATTGTGCTTCACGCCTGCCACCACCTCCTTGTCAATTTCCACTTTGTGTCCCTGTTTGTCACGTCAAGCCTGTCTCCATGTCATTAGGTCGAGAGCATTGTGTAAACCCTGGGTCCCCCACTCCCACCATAATTCAAAAATTTATTTCTGTTTGACGAGTACATCTCCGGTCTCCTCATACCATTGAGCTACACTGACGTTGTCCGTTTCTACCCCCTGCGCATTTTTAGTGCCTAAAGACATGCACCCCCGTTTTTTGAAGAACCTCCCTACAACTGAGTTACAGCTCAAGAGGTCTCTTCCATCATCTTTCCTTGACGCTCTCGCTGAAAAGCATAAGAGCACTCAACCTCATTGCTGGTCTGACAAAGACCTGATCACTGTGCAAAGTATGTGTCCAAGAAGCCGCCTGTCAAAGGCATCACCCTCACCGTCCCCTCTTACGAGGAAAACCGACAACTTCGCGCCTCCGCACGAGCATACGGAGAACGAGCTGCTGAGGAGCGTGACCGCACCTTAGCCGAGCAACAGACCCACAAGCTCACCTTTGCAGAGCGACTAGCAAAGCTCCCTGCACCAACTCCCGCCCCCGCTGCACCAAAGCTGGTGTTGATCGACTTCAAGAAGTTGTCACCGGTCGATCTCGTAGGCATCTTCAAGCCAAAACTTACCGCCGTCCGCACTCGCTTGCAAGCTCTCACAGAGCTTGAAGAACTCCTGAACCGCGCCAACCCCGACCACCGTCGCGCCCTGCTCCACCTCGTCAACAAGGTCAATCGTTTCCTCAACCGAGTCGACGATCTTGCACCCATCACAGCAGACCGCGAGTGGCAGCTCCTAGACTGGGGTTGCAAGCAATTGGGAAGGTTTCCTTCAAGCAGCTTCGTAAAAACTACGATAGAGTTCTAGCACAACTTAACGTAGTCAATAGTGATAGCTACTTTGAGTGGATCTAGACAGTCCACAAGTTTTTGCCCACCACGTCTTGCGAAAAATATATACACTTCTTCGATAGCGAATACTACGCCTCATGGATCCCAATCAGCCCGCCGCCCCTGCTGCCCCTGCTGCCCCAGTTGCCAACCTGAGCCAGCAAGACGTCTTAAATATGTTAGGCGTCCTGACACAAAAAATGGTAGACCTTACCAATCAGGTGGCTGCACTTGCAGCTGCACAGGCACCGGCGGTTGCCGCTGCTACCCACGTTTCTCGGGAAAGAAGCATCGTCGAGAAACCAGTCTCCTTCAAGGGGAAAACCTCGTCGGAAGCCCGGCTCTTCCGCCACGCGTTCATAGTATGGGCGCAAAATCAAGGAAAAGCGTTCTTCCAGCAAGACGCGCAAGGCCAGGTCCGAGTGGACAACAATGGCGCGAGGATCTTCGATCCTCACAAACTCATCACCAGCGCCTTGTCGTTTATGCAGGACGACGCTGCCGACTGGGCTCGCCCTCACATCGAGGAGTTGGCCAATAGCAAACCAGCATTTGGAAATGACTGGGACACGTTTATCGAGGCCTTCAAGGCAAAGTTTGAGCCTATTGACGCGGTCATGGAGGCCAAGACTAAGGTTACCGGCATGAAGCAGGGTAACAAGACATTCGCCGCCCACATCTCGGAGTTCGAGACCTGGGCCCCTCGCACTGGCTGGAGCCAGCAGGACCTTTTCGACCGTCTCAAGTCGAGCTTGAGTACGGAGTACCTTCAGCGCGTCTCTTACTTCCAGACCCGCGCTACAACCTACGATGCACTGAAGGATCAGTGTAAAGCAGTTGACGCTCAGCTCGCCGATCTGCGAAATAGCACGGCAAAGTCATGGTTGACAGCTCGTCGGGACACGGCAAGTCCCACCAACAGGCCTTCCGCGATCCCAACGCTATGGAGATCGACGCCTCCCGTTTCTCTGCCTCCTTCGATGCGCTCTTGCAGGGCTAGGCAAGCAAGAGATCTTCCAGAGATGGAAGAAGGAGATGAGCAAGCGCTGCTCGGTTTGTGGTTCTGAGAGCCACAAGAAAGGGATTCAAAGCACCCAGACGACCCGGTCTGCAACCACTGCGGTGGTACCGGTCACTGGGGGGCAGTTTGCCTGAAACGGCTCCAAGGCGTCCCTAAGGGACAAAAAGTCGCTGCAACCTCGTCGACCTCGTCGACCACTACTACTGCAGCCAAGCAAGACGCGTCCAACGACAAGGATGCTAAAATTGCTGCGCTCAAGGACATGCTTGACATCCAGAAAAAGCAAATGGATGAGATGGCAGCAAAAATTAATGCGGTTTTTTGAAGCGGACTCGTGACACAGCCGCAGCTGCGAGTCCCCCAGATACCCTGTCCTTGCTTCCTTCGTCGTCCCCGTCTTCTGCCTCGTCGTCTTCGTGTACAACGTCTACTCCATGCCCATCGTCTACTATCTCCTCGTGTACTATATCGTCGCTAGATCGGTTATCGTCTCATTTCCGTGTACATGTACTAGTTAAAGGTCTGAATAGAAGCATTCGCGTTCCTGCTATGATCGATTCAGGAGCTACGGCTTTATTCATCAGTCACCAGTTCGTCAAGAAGCATAAGATTATTCAGCACCCGCTCGAAAGGGTCATCTCATTGCATAACATTGACGGAACTAAGAATAAAGCTGGCGGATTAACGCACTTCGTTCGCCTCACACTCACAGTCGGAGATCACACGGAAAAGGCAGAGTTTCTTGTCACGGACTTAGGACCAGAAGACGTCATTCTTGGGCTACCATGGCTCAAGCGCGTAAACCCTACCGTTAACTGGGAAAAAGGAGAAATGACGATTCCGAGCGGCTCGGAAGAATCTCCTAATGAACCTTTCCAGAAGGTTGATGGTAACCGCAAAGAACGTAGGCAGTGGGTCAAAGCCGGTATTATCCAAGACACCACTGACGAAGTCTGGTGTATGGCCGGCTTCACCTACTCTACTAAGCTTGCTGCGAAGCAAACGAAGCTAAAGCTCAGCGCTCCTTCGAAGACATCGTTCCATCAGAGTACCACAGACACGCTAAAGTCTTCTCTGAAGAAGAGTCTAATCGGCTACCCCAGCATCAGCCCTGGGACCATTCGATTGATCTCAAACCAGACGCTCCTGAGACATCAAATCGAAAGTTTATCCTATGCCCCTGAATGAACAAGCCGAGCTTGACAATTCATCAGGAGAACCTAGCAAAAGGTTACATCACGCCTTCTAAGTCTCCGATGGCTTCTCCAGTCTTCTTCATCAAAAAGAAGGATAACAAACTCCGACTTATTCAGGACTATCGAAAACTCAACGACATCACTGTGAAGAACCGCTACCCTCTACCGCTTGCCACCGACATCATCAACAAGCTCAAGGGTGCAAAGATCTTCACCAAATTTGATGTTCGTTGGGGATATCACAATGTCCGCATCAAAGAAGGAGATGAGTACAAAGCGGCGTTCGTTACCAACCGAGGACTCTTCGAACCTAAAGTCATGTTCTTCGGTCTCACGAACTCACCCTGCTACCTTCCAAGCTCTGATGGACAACATCTTGCCGACCTCGTGGCGAGGGCAAGGTGGCTGTCTATCTAGATGACATCTTGATCTGGAGTAACAACCTGACAGAGCACCGCAAGGTTGTTCATGAAGTCCTCGAGCGACTTCAGCAGCACGATCTGTATCTTCGTCCGGAAAAGTGCGAGTTTGAGAAATCTGAGATGAGTACTTGGATTGATCATTCGCGCCGGCGAAGTAGCTATGGACCCTGTCAAAGTCCAAGCAGTTTCTACGTGGCCCACACCCAAGAACCTCAAAGAAGTCAGAGGTTCATCGGGTTTGCCAACTTCTACCGACGCTTCATCCAAGACTTCTCAAAGCACGCCGGCCTCTACACGACCTTACTAAGAAGGACGTACCGTTCGTCTGGGGTCCAGCACAAGAGACTGCCTTCACACTGCTAAAGAAGGCCTTTACCACTAAGCCTATCTTGGCAGTCTGGGACCCTGAACTCCCTACACGTCTAGAAGTCGATGCCTCGGGCTATGCGACCGGTGGAATCATCTCCCAGAAATCGAAGGAAGATGGATTCTACCACCCTATCGCCTACCGGTCCGCATCTATGACTGAAGCAGAACGTAACTACGAAATCTTTGATCGAGAGATGTTAGCCATCACCGAAGCTCTCAAAGATTGGCGCCATACCTTGAGGGGCTCAAGGAACCGTTTGAGATCTGGACAGATCACGCAAACCTGCAGTACTGGAAGACTGCGCAACACCTCACTCGACGTCAAGCACGTTGGTCATTACTTTTGGCTGACTTCGACTTGTGTTGGTACACAAGCCCGGTAGTACCATGATACACGCTGATCCTCTCTCTCGTCTTCACTCTCACGCTGTCACGGACGAAGAAGACAACAAGGATCAGGTGGTACTGAAACCGGAACACTTCCGCATCCTCGCCACCAGTGCACTTGCCACTGCTTCTCCGCTCGAATCAAAGATCCGAGAATGCACGGAACAAGAAGCAGAAGTCGCACAAGCTCTCGCTACCCTTCGAAAGAAGGGTCCTCGCAAACTTGTCGGCGGTTTACTCGAATGGGAAGAGAGTGACGGGCTCATCTATTACAAGGGAAAACTCTACATCCCTAACAACAAAGAGCTCCGTCACGAAATCGTCAAATCTTGCCATGACACACCCGCGGCTGGTCATCCGGGCAAACACGGCACCATAGAGCTAGTCTCACGACACTATTGGTGGCCGAAGATGAATGCCTTCATCGAGACTTACGTACTAGGTTGTGATCGCTGCCAACGCTACAAGTCAGCTCCACACCCTAAAGCAGTACTACAGCCTCAGGAAACTCCGGCCGGACCTTGGGAACACGTCGGAGTAGATCTCATCACTCAGCTGCCACCCTCTAAGGGATTTGATTCGATCGCGGTCTACGTCGACCATTACTCCGATCAAACGCACATCATCCCTACTACCACTAAGGTTAACGCTGAGGGGATTGCCGATCTACACTACAAGGAAGTATTCCGACTTCATGGCATTCCCAAGAAGGTGTTCTCTGACCGAGGACCCCAGTTTGCAGCGCGCTTCATGCGTGCGCTCTATCACCGCCTGGGCATAGAGACTGGTTTTACGACCGCCTATCATCCGCAAGGAAATGGCAAAGTCGAACGCAAAAACCAGGATATCGAACAGTATCTGCGTCTATTCTGTCAGCAACGACAAGATGACTGGGTCGATCATCTACCGGCGGCTGAGTTTGCACTCAACTCGCGAGTACACGCGGGTAACTCACAAACACCGTTTGAAGTCATCTACGGATATCGCCCCGACTTCACTATACCAGTTGGCAAGCGAAGCAATATCCCGTCGCTTGATGAGCGCCTTGACAACATGGCTCGAGTACGCAAAGAGACCGAAGCAGCTCTTCGTCTAAGCAAAGAAAAGATGAAGCAACTTTACGAGTCTGAGAAGCGTTCTCCACGCGTCTTCCAAGTAGGGGACATGGTCTGGCTAAACGCTAAGAACGTCCAGATTCATCAGGCTACCCCTAAACTCGGTCCTCGACAGCTCGGCCCGTACAAGGTCATCGAACGCATTGGCGATCTCGATTACAAACTCGATCTACCCAGCTATCTCCGAATCCACCCCGTCTTCCATATCAACCGTCTAAGTCCCTGGCACGACAACGGCAAAGACGTACCTCCACCTCCTGATCCTATAGTCATAGAAGGAGAAGAACAGTACGTCGTCGAAAAGGTGCTAGACAGCAGGCTACACGGACGTTGGAAGAAATTGCAATTCCTTGTCAAATGGGAAGGGTATTCGGACGGACACAATAGCTGGGAACCGGTTGAAAACCTCGAGAATAGTCAAGAAGCGATTGACGACTTCTACAAAGCAAACCCCGGAGCGCCCCGGGTCATCAAAGCTTCACTCTTCGCGGATCTCCGCTCGCACTTTCGGGAATTCAATACCCAGACCGACCCCGCTTTCCTTCGCACGATCTATCCATCTACATATGATCTTAGCTGGGATGAAGGCAAACACATCGGTCTGGATATCTCAAGAACATCACACTGACGGGTAACGTCGAGTCAACGACACCAGAAGGGGAGAAACTTCCTAGCATCCTTCTGACTAGACAATCGGGGCAATTCTGCTGAATCCCTGTAGACGGGTAGAAGACCTCTATCACCACAGCACAGTGATGCTTCGCGAGGACGCTCGATTTTAGGAGGGGGGTAATGTCATGGATGGCCTGACTAGCCCTTAATTTTCGCAATTTACCTCTTGTTTTTATCTGTAAAACTCCGGGCTGCAGCTCAGTTGCAACCTTCTCTGCACAAACTCCTTTTGCACGTCTATTAAGCGCCCGTATCACGTGGCTTAGACGCTCCACACGGTCACATTACTTGCTACTACGTCACACTGGCATGTGACTTAGCTTAAGTAAGACCACATGGCTACAGACACATGGCTCAGCCCATAGCTAGGGTTTGACGTCATAGATACCATCCACATGGGCTCCTTATTGTTCTTTCCCTATTGTTCTCTTTATGGAAGGATGTTCTCACAGGTGTGGGAATGGAATACAATAGTTGGTCTCCTTTTAGATAGATTCTCTCACGGGTAGAGTTCTTGGCAAGGTCTAGACAATAGCTATTGTTCTCCTTTAGGTAGTTCTTTTGTTCTTCGTTCACACGGCTTCTTGCAAAGCCTGCCCTCAACATGGTCTGTGCGCAGGTCCCTGAAGTCTATATATACTGCTGCATGTACGCTCCTAGCCCCCATCTCGACCTCTTGGTCTTTACTGGGCTAGGTAAGCAAATCCCCTCTGTACTACATAGCTGGTAGTCAGAATACTAACTTGGTCTTTACTGGGCTAGATATCTGTATAAGGTTTATAGCTGGTGAGAGCATTGTGCTATACGCCTGCCACCACCTCGTCGTCGTCTTCCACTCCGTGTCCCTAGTCGTTACGTTGAGCTCCGTCTCCGTGACACCCACTGCAGACTATATTACACCTTCAAAGATCTCGGTCACTCCAGAATGGGTAGCCAAACAGGAAGAGTCACTCTATTGGGCCAAGGACTACCTATGGCACGAAGAGACCATTGATGAAGCAATAGCGGGAGGCAAAGATCTCATCTACATCCGGGTCAAACACAATGTGTCTCAACAAGTGGCCGAAGCGCAGCACAAGGAGAAAACCGAACAAACTATTGAGGACATCGTACCAGCTGAGCTCTTGGGATTCTGATTTGTGTTTGAGACACCTGGACCTCTCCCATATCGAGCCATATATGCCTGTCAAGCGCGGGCATTCGTCAGGCTTACACGCCAATCTCCGCTAACCAGCGCATACTAGCTAATAGCTAGCCATTACCTAGAGATTACCGTGTAGAGTAAAACCGGCGGCAATAGAATATGACAAATATTTACAAGTTCTGCAGCACGTGCCCGACATATCCGTATTTGGTGTGATGGCATGTGACCGTTCTAGAACCTGACATTTCCCATCAATACTGAGCATCCCCTGTCAACGATCCATTCCCATCAACGCTCCCATCAA
>JABYQR010000566.1:0-19441 GCA_022592445.1 Cytidiella melzeri | reverse complement strand
CGTAACTACGAAATCTTTGATCGGGAGATGTTAGCAATCACCGAGGCTCTCAAAGATTGGCGCCACTACCTTGAGGGGCTCAAGGAACCGTTTGAGATCTGGACAGATCACGCAAACCTGCAGTACTGGAAGACTGCGCAACACCTCACTCGACGTCAAGCACGTTGGTCATTACTTTGGCTGACTTCGACTTCGTGTTGGTACACAAGCCGGCAGTACCATGATACACGCTGATCCTCTCTCTCGTCTTCACTCACACGCTGTCACGGATGAAGAAGACAACAAGGATCAGGTGGTACTAAAACCGGAACACTTCCGGATCCTCGCTACCAGTGCACTGCCACTGCTTCTCCACTCGAATCAAAGATCCGAGAATGCACGGAGCAAGAAGCAGAAGTCGCACAAGCTCTCGCTACCCTTCGCAAAAGGGTCCTCGCAAACTTGTCGGCGGTTTACTCGAATGGGAAGAGAGTGACGGCTCATCTATACAAGGGAAAACTCTACATCCCTAACAACAAAGAGCTCCGTCACGAAATCGTCAAATCTTGCCATGACACACCCGCGGCTGGTCATCCGGGCAAACATGGCACCATAGAGCTAGTCTCACGACACTATTGGTGGCCGAAGATGAATGCCTTCATCGAGACTTACGTACTAGGTTGTGATCGCTGCCAACGCTACAAGTCAGCTCCACACCCTAAAGCAGTACTACAGCCTCAGGAAACTCCGGCCGGACCTTGGGAACACGTCGGAGTAGATCTCATCACTCAGCTGCCACCCTCTAAGGGATTTGATTCGATCGCGGTCTACGTCGACCATTACTCCGATCAAACGCACATCATCCCTACTACCACTAAGGTTAACGCTGAGGGGATTGCCGATCTACACTACAAGGAAGTATTCCGACTTCACGGCATTCCCAAGAAGGTGTTCTCTGACCGAGGACCCCAGTTTGCAGCGCGCTTCATGCGTGCGCTCTATCACCGCCTGGGCATAGAGACTGGTTTTACGACCGCCTATCATCCGCAAGGAAATGGCAAAGTCGAACGCAAAAACCAGGATATCGAACAGTACCTACGTCTATTCTGTCAGCAACAACAAGACGACTGGGTCGATCATCTGCCGGCGGCTGAGTTTGCACTCAACTCGCGAGTACATGCGGGTAATTCACAAACACCGTTTGAAGTCATCTACGGATATCGCCCCGACTTCACTATACCAGTCGGCAAGCGAAGCAATATCCCATCACTCGATGAGCGCCTTGACAACATGGCTCGAGTACGCAAGGAGACCGAAGCAGCTCTTCGTCTAAGCAAAGAAAAGATGAAGCAACTCTACGAGTTTGAGAAGCGCTCTCCACGCGTCTTCCAAGTAGGGGACATGGTCTGGCTAAACGCTAAAAACGTCCAGATCCACCAGGCTACCCCTAAACTCGGTCCTCGACAACTCGGCCCGTACAAGGTCATCGAACGCATTGGCGATCTCGATTACAAACTCGATCTACCCAGCTATCTCCGAATTCACCCCGTCTTTCATATCAACCGTCTAAGTCCCTGGCACGACAACGGCAAAGACGTACCTCCACCTCCTGATCCTATCGTCATAGAAGGAGAAGAGCAGTACGTCGTCGAGAAGGTGCTAGACAGCAGGCTACACGGACGATGGAAGAAGCTACAATTCCTAGTCAAATGGGAAGGGTATTCAGACGGACACAATAGCTGGGAACCAGTAGAAAACCTCGAGAATAGTCAAGAAGCGATTGACGACTTCTACAAAGAAAACCCTGGAGCGCCCCGGGTCATCAAAGCTTCACTCTTTGCGGATCTCCGCTCGCACTTTCGGGAATTCAATACCCAGACCGACCCCGCTTTCCTTCGCACGATCTATCCATCTACATACGATCTTAGCTGGGATGAAGGTAAACACATCGGTCTGGATATCTCAAGAACATCACACTGACGGGTAACGTCGAGTCAACGACACCAGAAGGGGAGAAACTTCCTAGCATCCTTCTGACTAGACAATCGGGGCAATTCTGCTGAATCCCTGTAGACAGGTAGAAGACCTCTATCACCACAGCACAGTGATGCTTCGCGAGGACGCTCGATTTTAGGAGGGGGGTAATGTCATGGATGGCCTGACTAGCCCTTAATTTTCGCAATTTACCTCTTGTTTTTATCTGTAAAACTCCGGGCTACAACCTAGTTTCAATTCTCTCTGCATAAACTCCTTTGCACGTCTATTAAGCGCCCGTATCACGTGGCTTAGACGCTCCACACGGTCACATTACTTGCTACTACGTCACACTGGCATGTGACTTAGCTTAAGTAAGACCACATGGCTACAGACACATGGCTCAGCCCATAGCTAGGGTTTGATGTCATAAATGACGTCCACATGGGCTCCTTATTGTTCTTTCCCTATTGTTCTCTTTATGGAAGGATGTTCTCACAGGTGTGGGAATGGAATACAATAGTTGGTCTCCTTTTAGATAGATTCTCTCACGGGTAGAGTTCTTGGCAAGGACTAGACAATAGCTATTGTTCTCCTTTAGGTAGTTCTTTTGTTCTTCGTTCACACGGGTTCTTGCAAAGCCTGCCCTCAACATGGTCTGTGCGCAGGTCCCTGAAGTCTATATATACTGCTGCATGTACGCTCCTAGCCCCCATCTCGACCTCTTGGTCTTTACTGGGCTAGGTAAGCAAATCCCCTCTGTACTACATAGCTGGTAGTCAGAATACTAACTTGGTCTTTACTGGGCTAGATTTCTGAATAAGTTTGATAGCTGGTGAACGCATTGTGCTTCACGCCTGCCACCACCTCCTCGTCGTCATCCACATCGTGTCCCTGTTTGTCACGTCGAGCCCTGTCTCCGTGTCAGGGACCTCTCTTCGAAAGTTCTCCGGCGATACGAGCTTCCTGAATCGCGCGCACAACGCGATACGCTTGAGCGTGTTGTCGCACATGATGTCAGTAGGTCCCATATTTTTTGACTGAGCATACCCGTAGAATTTCAGCATGTTTTGGCAGCGGAAGTTGTCGAGTTTGGCGCGAAGGGCGAAGTCGGAGGATGTCATAGTGTACTTGGGTAAGCGAGAGGCACGGCCAACCGATGGGCCATGATCAGAGTTTGCCTCCATCTCCGTGAGAGGAGGCACAAGCTTTATGAAGATGTCGCTGGGGGAGTCTGACTTGTTGTTGCAGAGGTCGCAGCACACGGCGGACTGGGATAAGTTGCAGCGCCTGCACCTGGTGGGAGTTTCCGCGCATTGGAGATGATTGGGAACTGCCAATTTATGTAAGTGTTGACTTATTGCTTGTTTCGACGTCTTGCTGGACGCCACTCACCTCTTCTATTGTTTTGGTAGAACACTATGATAGGCACGCGGTAGCAACAAAATGGGCAAGTGAGCGCGTTGATCAGGTTGTCCATCTCAGGAACAATATCCACATGGTGAGAGATCTTGCCTGATGTTACCTGCTTCGCGCTGATGCCTGCAGCAGACTGATGATACTCAACTCTGAGGGCTTCGTACACAGAGAGAACACTGTCGTTTCCGTTCGTGGCTGTGGCGGCAGGTGCTGGCAGGTTGTCTGCGCAGAGACAATTCGTTGACTCGGCGTTGAGTTCCGTAAGTGGTCGCTTTCATTTTTCAGCTTTGTGAGCCCTCGCTTCTTTGACTCAATTCTTCACTTCCGCAGCTTTGGCAGCTTTTGCGCAACTGTCATTGAAGTACTTGGACTCTGCAAACAAAACTGCCACTCCCTCGGTGCCTGGCCCACGCCCAACACGTTTTAAGCGTTGCCAAAGGGTGTTCATGTTGCACGTAGCACACCATTGGCCAACAAAGTCAACGTCTGGAATGTTGACTCCCTAGGGCCCAGGTAAGTTCAAATCCGCGCGTGACATGTCCATCACTCACTAATCCAAACGAGTCCGTGCAGCCTATTATGTATGGACCTTCGGAATCTGGACCGGACTCCTTGAACACGTCCGTGGTCCGCTCCCAAAATTGCGGTGTCATGTGTGAGTTGAACCACACAACACGATGTTGCAGTTCCTCAGGCATCTTGTTCCACAGCGACTTGGTTGCATCTACGGACTCCTGGATACTATCAAAGAAAAGAAGAAACTTGGGAAGTTTCACACCCGGTGTCCAGTTCTCTGGGATTAAGAAGTGGAGATCTTTGTAGCTCTTCAACGAGTGGCATATCTTGCAAACGCTGAGGTAAACATTCGGGTGGTCGTTTGACCGCAAAATCTTCACGGTTTTTTCTGGTTCCATTTTGAGAGTTGACATAACATCTTTCAGCATTTTTTCAGGTAATGTGGCCGAAACGACTATATACGGCACCTCCTCTACAAGCAAGCTTTGAAGCCGACCCGCCTCCGCATATTCCTTTCGAATTGCGCCCCATGTGCTGATACAATGGGCCTCGTCCCATACAATGCTGATGATCTTCGACACAAAGGTACAATCTCTCCAGAGTTTTTCGAATGGGCAGCGGTTCGCTGATGCCAGCTCCAGATTGACAATGACGACTCGGTATCTCGCGGTAATGTCCTGAGTGCCGGTGCATTCAAACTGAGTACTGATCAATGTCTCCGGTTTTTCAATACAGACAAACCTGGATGACCTGCGGCAATACGGTTTGCGCGTCGACCGATATTGCGTTGATCCCCTTGGCTTGCAGCTGCGCTTGGTTCTGTGCGCCAAGAATATTGAGAGGGGTTATAAAAATTTGCATACCCTCTGGGCAAAACAGTAACGGGAGCCAGAAGGTGAGACCATGTCCCGGAGACTGCAAGGACATCTTTTGCGCCATGGAGGATAGCTCAATCGAGTTCTGGCTGCCAAAGACACGGCCTGCTCCCAAAAAGATTTTACCCTTGTCTTGGATTGTCTGAAGCGTTGGGACTCTTGGACAGATAAGTTCCGCACGCGAGGGACGCGACATTGAGACAGACAAAATTTTTTTGATTATTCCTGCCTTCTTGCTGAGGAGCTGCGCGCAACGGTGATCTCTTCTAAATGGAGGAATTCCGGGCGTTTTGTCACCGGAGCCCGCTATTTACAGTTGTTTGGTGCCAGTCATCCTAGAGAGCGTTGGAGGATTAAGGTTTGGAATATTGATGTATTTCTTTTTTTGGTAATTCTATTATATAAGCACATCATTGATACATGTCTATAATTGGTTTATGTTGTTTATTGTTTATCTAGTTAAGTTCTCGAGACATAGCCTCCGACGCTCAAAAGGACGGCTGGGTAGGAGCCTGGTATATAAGTGGTACATTGTATGGGGAAAAATCCCAAGAACTTTGAATCAACAACAATTCCCACTCACTCTGTGCAACTCTTGAAGAATCCATCTCGTGTTTCTCATTGCTTTCCTGACAATCTCTGCAAAATCACGCAACTCATTGCTGAGGACGCACCAAGGACTCACAGGATTCTACATATGCCTCTGTTGCACTATATTTCTTTTCTTGTCTCTTGTTGTTGCCTCAACTTGTAAAACCAATGCTCTTCATTTACACAACTTGCAGATTCCTCCTATGTTTTGTAGATCAGCTCAGCTGCTCCTCATGTTGACCTCATGCCAGACTCACTCTTTGAAGAAATGCCCTTCAAGGACTGGTGGTGGATAGAAGACTGGAGTTGCTCTAGTTCTAGAAAATGGGAGTTCATATTCAAAGGAGCCACACCAGCACCTCGTAAATCACTAGACACTCAAAATCCACTGGTCAATGCTGTCGTGGATGGCCCGACTAGCCCTTATTTTTTGCAATTTAACTCTTGTTTTTATCGTTAAAACTCCAGTTTCTACCTGGTTGCAACCCTCTCTGCACATGTCTATTAAGCGCCTGTATCATGTGACTTAGATGCTCCACATGGTCACATTACTTGCTGCTACGTCACACTGGCACGTGAACCAGCTTATGTAAGACCACCACATGGCTCAGCCCATAGCTAGGGTTTGACGTCATAGATACTGTTCACATGGACTCCTTTTGTTCTTTCCCTATTGTTCTCTTTATGGAAGAATGTTCTCACAGGTGTGGGAATGGAATACAATAGTTGGTCTCCTTTTAGATAGATTCTCTCACGAGTAGAGTTCTTGGCAAAGTCTAGACAATAGCTATTGTTCTCCTTTATGTAGTTCTATTGTTCTTTGTTCACACGGCTTCTTGCAAAGCCTGCCCTTAACATGGTCTGTGCGCAGGTCCCTGAAGTATATATACACAGCTGCATGTACGCTCCTAGCCCCCCATCTCAACCTCTTGGTCTTTACTGGGCTAGGTAAGCAAAACCCCTCTTGTACTACATAGCAGGTAGTATGAATACTAACTTGGTCTTTACTGGGCTAGATATCTGCATAAGGTTTATAGTTGGTGAGAGAATTGTGCTACATGCCTGCCACCAACTCGTTGTCGTCTTCCACTTCGTGTCCCAAGTTGCTGCGTCAAGCTCCATCTCCGTGACAAATGCTAGCACCATGGTACAAGACAGTGACTCATCCTCTGAGCTGGACTTGGACGACAAGGTCACCCTTGCAAGGTGTTCTGCTCACGGTGTTACCAGTAAAAGCCAGGGGGCTAACCATCCATTTCCATCCCATCAATCCCAACTCACAACCATCTTCCCTGTCGTCTCCACCACCATCTCCAATGCCTATGGATTGCCAATGTGAAACAAAAGGTGACGGAAACATTGCAAGTCCGTCAAATGGTCTTCCTGTAATTCAATGTAGCCAATGTGAGTGCTGATCTCATATTGCATGTCAGCGCAACGGTGCAGCAAGTAGCATTACAGCTTTGCAGCAGTGGCTTTGTTACATTTGTGATATATGTGGCACATTAATGTTAAGGTGTGTGTTGCTCATGCTATTGCAGTCACTCAACTCACTGTTAGATTAGTCAGAAGAAACAGAAGTTCTCTGCCAAAAAGCCACGCTTGAAATTAGCCAACCGCTTACTGTATGGTCTTTTTGCCCAACAATCCAATGTGGAAACCTGACAAGCCTTCTATTATCAAGTCCAGGAAAAGGTGCTCTAGCCTGTTATAGAGAGTTCTATTATCCAGTCCGTTTGCTTGCCAAGATTGTGCCACCTGAGAAACAGGGCATTGTCCACTGGAGGGTCCATTGGTGGTGGCACAGTATCTTTCCAAGTGATGCTACACTACCACCACCAGGAGACTCACAAATTTCAGAGAGCAACATTGTAGATGAGCTATGGAATGACAGAGACAAACAGCAAGAAATACGGGTAAGTATCTGCACTTGGTTATATACATGATTTAACCTGTAGTACCACAGCTTGGCCAATGGCTCCATGCCCATGAAATCCTAAAGGATGAAGAACTACTCTACAACACTCACCAATATCCGACTGATGAGATCAACAATATACTCTTCCCACATGTTGATCTATCACAACACATACTTTTGCAAGGATTCCAAAGCTTTCCAGATCTGCCAGCTTGCAGATATTCCATTGAAGCAGCTGAAAGCAACCAGCAGAACTTTGAAGCTGAGCAACAAGGCATGGTGCCATTCTACGGAGGTCTTGATATTGCAGAGCAGGGCCAGATTGTGAACTGGATTGTCTCACACATACCAGAGGCAGAAGTTACAAGAGAGAAATGGGAAGGCTCAGCAATGAATGCACATGCAGCCACTCTGGTCATTGCTTACCATCGGCGATTTGATATTCAGGATGAACCCACATATCCAGAACACCTTGATGGAGCAGAACTGGAAGTGTATTCTCTCAAACGCGCATGGGAGTATCAGAGAAATAATGAGGAAGATTGGTTCCAAGTTGATGTAGACCATGAATGCCTGACTTCGTTTGAAGAGCGTTTGTTTAAGAGGTCGCGTGAGGCAGGCATTGCTGGATGGCATCAGTGGAAGCTAGATGCAGGAGAACATCAGGAGATCTGGGATCCATATGCAGGTCTGCCATCACATTGGAATCATGGTGATTTCTACCCCGACAATGAGGATGAGGTACTAAAGATGAGTATAGCATCATTTATCAAATTTTCAGCTTACCTAAATCTGCTGTAGTGTTATCCAAATTATGCTCCCAAATTGGCTGCAGACACACAAGCCCCAAGATCAGAGCCACTTGCCGAGAGTCAGAATGAACAAAAAAGAAAAATTTGTGTTGTTCCCAGACAAGTAATGGCCAAAGTTGCACGCAACACTGTACAATAGTTTTCTCTGAAGTCTTACCAAACATCTTCATCTTGATAACTATGTCTGTGAGAAGGAGATGGAAAAATCAGAATGTACTAGCTGTTGTCAAACACAACAGCAAAAACCTTTACTGTACCACAGGAAAATGAGCCGGCAATGATTCAGACAACTCAGATGTGGCACCTAAGTGGAAGCCACGCCACAGCCACAAGTGTAGTTTTATGACCCCATACCATGTAGCATACATGAAAGTGACATAGTTACATGTGGATACAGCACCCAATTAGTGGCCACACAAACCTACATTCAACAAGTTCAAACAATGCAGCATACATATAGACTACATGGATACATTCATACATACATAACCTTCCAATTGGCTCTCTTATGGAAACTGTCGTGTTTGTGTTGTCAACTGCATATGTTATTAACACCCAGCTCGGATTATTTATGCTATATTACAACTCAACATACAATGCTAGTTTTTACTGATATATTTCTCACCATTTCTATCCTTGCGCCAATTCTAGCGCTGGCCTTGCGCCATTTCTACCCTTGTGCCAAATTTAGCGCTGTCCTTGCACCATTTCTATCTTTTCCTTGCGCCAGGCGCAATGGCGCAAGTAACGTCACGGAGCTCTTTATGTCACACGAGTTACAGCGCAACAACATAATTTTGAAGCTCTGCAGGGCAGACATGAATTGCTAAGACAATCTGAGTATCAAACATAGTACAGTTGAACCCCTCATAACCCATACCCCTCGGGATAGGCCCAGAGGTATGGGTTATTAGGGGTTATGGGGTACGAGGGAATTTCCCACGATAGGCGCCCATCGTGCGATAAAAAATTAAAGAGGGCTGTAATGTCGTTGTAGGTCTATAGAATGTACAGGTATTCTATGGCGGAATGCAGTGAGAAAGTAAGCAATGAAAAGATCTATTTAGAGCTAAAGTAAGAGGTGATTAGAGTAGGAACTGTGGAACGGGACATGTCCAATCAAAGTTGGTGACGGAAAGCACCCAATAACACCTCCATCTTGCGCGCAGAAGGATCGTTCACGTCGCGAACGTAGCGATCAATGATAGCGGCGGCCTTGAGAACCTCCTTACGGGTGGGCGGCACTTGGAAAGTTGCGTCGTCGTCGATGTCGTCGTCGCCGCCATTGATAGGTGCATCTTCTCGTGCCTTGTGTGATTCCAACACTGCCGCGCAAATCTCCTCCTCTGTACCGTCCATAATAGCCTCAATACATTCATCCTCAGGATTGAGCAGGTGCTCGAGGTCGATCCGGTTGCGGCTCTGTAGAGTGCCAGTTGCAATGAGGTCGTTGAGGGCTTCTTTGACGTTATCTTCGACTACCTTCAAAATCGAATCCTGCTCTGCGCTCACGAGTGGGTTCACGTTGGTGTCGTGGATGAGAGATGCAACAGGTATTGAAGGGATGGTGGGAGAGTTATCAGGAAATGACGAGGGAAGGATTCCGGCTTTGTGCCAGCAGTGTCGGATGGTGGTTGTATCGACTTCTTGCCAGGCAGTCTCGGCAAGGCGCATTGCCTCCAGCTGATCGATGTCGTAGATCTTGGAGGGCGTGACACCACGGTCATAACAATCAACTGCGTGCTGGATGTATCTGGAGCGGGAGTGAGCTTTGAAACATCGAATGATACCTTGGTCCATTGGTTGGACGTGCAACATGAGGTTCAGCTTGAAATTGACCACTTCAATGTTCTCCAGGTCGTCAGGAACAGCATGCCCAGAAAAGTTGTCCTGAAGAAGGAGGACCTTGCGCTTCTGCCGGCCTAGATCACGGTCCCACTGCCGTATCCACTCTTGATACACCACAATAGTCATCCAGGCCTTCGCATTGCTCGTATAGTTGAAGCCAAGCTGCGGGCCTGTCTTGTTCTTGAAAGGTCGTGGCTTGTGTGCTTTACCGATGATGAATGCACGAAGCTTTTCAGAGCCGTCTGCGTTAGCCGTGAAGGCATAGGTAAGCCAAACTTTTCTTCCCTTCACACCCAAATGCTTCTTATTGGAAAGACCGTGATCTGGCGGGAGACTTTGACAAGATGAGCAATCGAAATACGGTCAGAAGGTTCAGGTACGTACACATAGAAAAGCCCCGTCTCATCCATGTTGAAGATGTCTCGCAGCACGAACCCGTACTTGGTGATCAACTCCTCAAGCCGCTTCCGGTCGCTCTCAACGCTCTCAAGATCTACCGACCCAGCCTCGCCGTGCCGTTTGAACTCCTTCAGTCCCATATAGGTCTTGTACCTCGAAAGCCACCCATTGCTAAGGTTGATCCGCTCGTCCTCAGGAATGCCAGCCAGCTCTGCAAGTGCCTTCCACTTCTGCCGCAACACCTCACCTGTCACAAGAACTCCATGCGCCATCGCCTGTGTGACCCACAGATCCATCATTTCCGTAACAACAGGGTGCTGCGTCTGCCGAGGCCTTTTTGCTGAGCAAGAACCTTGGTCATCGTTCCACTCTTGCCGCCATCGCACCTTGTTTTTGAGCCAGTCAGAGACTAAAGGCTGCTTGATCCGTAAGTTGGGATAGATTGAGTCGAAGTGCTTTGCAGTTTTGGTCTGACTGCCTCCGTTCTCGTGGTGCCAGTCGAGAATCTCAATGCGCTGATTCAGAGTTGCGTTGGCTTTCTTTGTGAAGACAGGCTGCTTTGGCTGCTTCGGTTTTGCAGGCACAGTACTTTGTTCCAATCCTGAAGGCGAGTCGCTTCTGTCAGTGAAAATGAAAAGTACAATATCCGAAGCATGGCTTACTCTTCCTTTTGTTGCCAACAGCCTTTGGTAAGTCACCCGCCGCCTCTCGCAGCCGTTGTAGAGCCTTGTGTTGTGGCGCATCCAATGCCTTTAAGCCTCGCTCGTAATCCGAGGCAGTCTCCAGTGTTTCAATGGCGCACTGCTCGTCAACAAGGCTAGACTCTCCGTCAAGCCATTGTTCGTCCTCAGCTGATATTGATTTCTTCGCAGCTAACAACTCCTTCAATTAATTCTTTCGGTCTTTGACATGCTGCTGCAGGATTCTGAATCCTTTCTTCAGGATGTCCAGTGGCTTGCCCATGCTGCCAGGAGGAGCTCAGAGTGAGAGGTAAGGACAACTTATTCTCAATGCTGTCCCAATTTTAAAATTCGTTGTCAGCAATTTACGGTACACTCCCAAATCGTGCGCAAGCCGCTTCGTATGACCGCCCGCTCACAGCAAGATTTGTTGTTATGGATACAGATAGTTTAGACCATAAATATGCGTTGAAAGGCAGAAAATATTAATAAAAGTATGAGTTTTTCACCGCCGAAAGGTATGGATTATGGGGTATCAGGGGGTTATGGGTTTTTGACCCGATTTCTCCGCAAACCAAGTTGGTCGAGCGAAAAACCCATGGGTTATGAGGGGTTATGGGTTATGAGGGGCTCAACTGTAGTATATGTTGCTTATTGACCACTTCGGCCTTGTGCCATACTTTGGTTCACGCGAACGCTATTGATGGGGCACTGGAGGTACACAGTTACAGCAATGTGACTGTGACTGTTGCGATCAGACTGCCACATTGCGCCTGCCACACTGGTGCAATGTGGCTTGTGGCTTGTGGTAGCGCCAATTTCTACGTGCCTGTCACAGATTTTCAATGTTTCTACAAGACTTGCCTTACCAGGCAACGGTATTATTGGAATATTTAAGCGCCTGTCAAGTGCTTATCCAGCGCTTATCCGGCATCTATTTAGGCACTTATCCAGTGCTTATCCAGCGCTTATCAGGCGCCTATTCCGGCGCTTATTCTCAGTGCCTATCAATTGATGCGCTGATGCGCCTCCTGTCTCTGATGCGCTGATGCGCTCCTTTCCTTATCTGTGTATCACATGATAGAACTCTCTGGAACCTTGTGGAACTTGCTGGAACTATGATGTCATAGTATAGAACATTCCATTAGATGATGTCATAGTTCATAGAACCTTCTGGAAAAGTCTAGCCTTGTCTTAGAACAAGCTAGAACAAGTCTAGCCTTGAAGCTGGGTCATGGGGTCAGGTCATGGGGACAATTGCTATTGGTTGATTATTGAAGTGGCACCACTAGGGCATAGGGCATGCTTAGTAAGGTAGATTACTTCGCTTACTCATGTAGGTATTAGGGGTCTTAGGATAGTACCTGGGGTCCTCCCCTTCATGTATATATAGAGGCACTCCTGAGGGCATATCCCCTCAGTCTTATCCACTCTGTTGAATCAGGACTACTCAGTACCTCACAGTACTTCGCTCACCACACCTCTTACTCTCTATCTCCATCAACTCCCCCCAGTTTATCAACTTATCTGGTGAGTAGTAACCTTAACTGTTACATTTGGATAAGACTGCCCCTACTCCCTCACGTCTCTGGACGTGCTGGAGTTTTCTTTCCCCTTTCTTCTAGGTCTTGTGCCTGTGCGTGGGCCCCCTTACAAATCCTCTAGAAATAGAGGTAGCCGGACCATAGGCTCTAAGTGGTAGTCGTGTCTAGGCCTTGCCTTGATGCGCACAACTTGAATCACCCTCTCGCCCGACGCTCCTAGAGCTGATCAGAGCAGGGGTTGGCATTATGCCAACATGATGAAAGTGTGCCTCCCCACAGGCGATAGTGGAGTCTGGTGTCAGACAGCTCGTTATAAGAGCTAGACAACAGGACTTGAAGCCCATGAGTACCTAGGCACAAAGACGGGTAACTTGTTCTGGCCGGACTTAGGGTCAGTGTAATACTGATCCGCCAACCATTTGCCGCACGGGTGGAACCGTGACGGAGATCCTATACACCACCGGACCTGGAGAGAGAGTCCAGGCCGACATCGGCACTACCCCACGCACACACAGGACCTCTCCTTTATGGAGAATTGTTCCGCACATCACTGAGCTGTCAAGCTCATCACGCATTGTCACACACAGTCACCATGCCCATTTCCCGCTTCATCGCTGCTAAGTCTGGTTGCAAGACCCCTTACTCCATCCCCGTCCACAACGAAGTCACCGGACTTCAGGAACGTCTTACCGTCTCCAAGAAGACTCTTGACAAGTTCAAGGACGCTGGCAAACCTCGCCGGCTCAAGTACCCTTGACAACAAGCCCCTCATTAAGAGGATCAACCTCGAGGAGCAGGCTCGTACAACAATCGAGCATGAGGAGGACCAGGATTGTATGAGAAAGGTCTTCAACCTTATGTCTCAGCTCAGCCTTCTTGACAGGATTGAGAAGCAGGAGAAGGAAAAGGCTGAAAAGCTTACCCTTCTCCAGCGTATTGAAGAGCGCAACCAACGCGCTTACATTCCTACTCCCTCTCCTCTTCCCGCCACCCTTCACTTCTGAAAAACAAAGCTTATGCTTTGTCAACAGGAATTCAAACTAATGGTCATGGCAGCTTGCCAACGGCTTGAGCCTGTGCTCAAGAAGTTGGATGCATCCTTCGCGAGTGGTGGGCAATCTTCTAGCCACCAGCTCAACACTCGTCGAGAAAAAGCACAGCTGCTGATTGGTCGTGTCTTCATGATCAAACAATGGTTCAAGGAGAATCACACGGACAAGATGTCGAATAGGGAATGGAGAATGCTGAAAAAGGACTTGAAGAGTTTAGGCAGGATTAGTTTTGTAGACATACATCGGAGATGGGGCTATATCCTAGAGCTACTAGAATGGCTGTTTGACATGAACGCCTTTGTATATGCGGAAATGGAATAAAATGTATGGGCTGACAAGCCTCATTTTACTTGGTGACAACTTCCTGAAAAGGATTTAATGTGTGAAAATAACTCTGACAAGAGTTCAATGTGTGAAAAGTGGTGTTTCTCTTCTTCTTATACTAGAAATAGTATTTCGCTTATGCTTTGCTAACTAAGAAATTAGAAGCAATGGCCTCTCAATCTAACGCCGGATCCAACACTGCCTCCGCTGCTGCCAACCTCACCCACTCCGTGACTTTTGGCAAGATCACGGCAATTGTTTACAATCCTTCTGTGGAGAATTTTGAGCAGCACATCTACCACAACCTAAACACGGCCCAAAGGGCTTTTACTCGTACGGTTGAAGGTGGAGCAACTGCTGCCATCGTCCACAACATGATGAATCAAATGGTTCTTATCTGGAACAACCAGCTGTTGCTCCTGGAGGATAACCTCCAGGAATATGTGGATAAGGTCGCTCAAGACCTATATTCGCAGTGCGCTGCTGACACCCAAGTCCAGCGCATGGACACTGACCTGGATATGGTCAAAACGACGATCACAAATGTGGTCAACCAGATTAATCAGCTTCCCTTGTCTCAAGGACAAGGAGGATCTTCGCGCCAGCCCAAGATTGGCGAACCTCCGGAATTCAACGGCACCGACAGCAAGGTCAAGTTCAACGAGTGGTTGAATAAGATCTCTCTGTGGCTTGTCCACGAGAACGTTGCTACTGACAGGCAACGTATTGCCGTTGCGATGAACCGGCTCTCAGGCGCGGCAGCTCAATACATGGAGCCGTGGATCAAGAAGTTACGAAGGGTCAAACAATCGGAATGTGGGAAGAGTTCGAAAACGAGCTCAAGGTGCGATATGGGCAACGGGACGACAAGGAAGGTGCTCGAAAGGAGCTCAATGCCTTGTTCAACAATACAGATCTGGCACACAAGAACTTCGTCAAGTATGCGGAACGTTTCCGTACGCTTGGCAGGCTTTCTGGATATGAGGACGACTTGTTGATTCACAAGCTCAAGCACGTCATTGAGAAGGACATGAGGCTTGTCATGATCGGAAAAGATGAAAATCAAATTCCGACAACATGGCCTCAGTTCCTGACCTCTTGCTCGACATCCACAAGAAGGTCTATCCGGAGAAAGCGCAGGGCCAGATCTTTGCGAAGGAAAAGGATACGTCTACTCCTATGGAGGTGGACGCTGCGGAAAAAAAAGAAGAAGAATGAGAAGTGGAACAAGGGCAAGGCAAAGAGGTGAACTCGACTGAAAAGTGGAAAAGTTCTGTCACATTCACAAGTCCAAAGGACATAATACGGACGAATGTAACCTCAATGGCCTGAAGAAGAAGCCCAATGAAAGAAGAAGGAAGTGAAGAAGGATGGCAAGTCTTCGGCCCGAAGAAGATTCGGGCAGCAGATGCCGAGGACTCTGGATTGGACAGCAAGGCCGAAGCCCCTAAGGCTTCGTCGTCAAAACAAAAAACGTAAATACCGCGCGTTTAGAATTGGCGGCTCATATTGAGGAGGTTCCAACCGAAGATGATGAACCTTCAACTCCTCACCCGTCCCCTGACAAGGGTAAAGGGAAAAAGCCGACCAAGGGCAAGGATTTTTTCCGAAGTGTCATGTGACTCCCTGCAAACATGAACGCTTAGACCCTGATACCCTCGATCTTTGTACCGTAGATACTGTCAAAAATGTAGCGCGTTCTAAGAATTCATTTTTTCTACCGGTTACAATTTGGGTATATGGAAAGAAAGTGCAGGTCAAAGCTCTGGTAGATTCAGGAGCCACAACCACGTTCATCAGTAAGTCAGTGGTTGAAAGTAACAATCTGGTAACAAACCAACTGGCATCACCGTTTAACGTCATCAACGTCGACGGTACTCCCAATAAAGATGGTTAAATCACTCACTCAGTACATGCTTACCTAGAAATAGGTTTGCACAGAGCAAGACAACACATGCTCATTACTGATCTTGGTAGTAAACAAATGATTATCGGGATGACCTTCTTACACTGCCACAATCCAGAGATAGATTGGGCAAATGGCGAGTGAAGATTTACCAGATGTCCTGAACTCTGTGCCCCAAGAGCTCTTAAAAACATCACTGTAACTCAAGAAGAGATCGATGAACTTGAGTTACCTAAGGGACGTTTGGTGTCAGACAACCTGGACGGAATAAGAAGTGTCAACCCGGACAACCCTCACATCCACTGGATTGACTTAGACGATCCAGAAGACCAAGAAATAGCAGAAATAATCGCTGAACTTTCTGAAAAGGAAGATGAGGGCTTTGAAGACGGCTTTGACGAACAAGAATCCGTCAATTGGAAACCATTAGTACCAAAATATCTATGGAAATTTGGTGACGTCTTTTCAAAGAAAAAATCAGAACGCATGCCGTTATGCAAACCGTACGATCACGCGATCGAATTTGAGGAAGGTGCCTCCCTTCCCAAAGCGGCTAAACTATACCCGCTGTCTCCAATGGAAAAGAATTCTCTAGATCAATGGATCAAAGAGGAGCTCCAAAAAGGTTACATCCGCAAATCGAAAAGTCCGATTGCAGCACCTGTGTTCTTTGTCAAGAAGAAAGATGGCTCGTTACGCCTTGTACAAGACTACCGAAAACTGAACGACATCACGGTGAAAAACCGGTACCCCATACTTCGCATCAACAATTTAATCAATTCGTTAAGCAAGGCTAAGGTCTTCTCAAAATTGATCTTAGGTGGGGATACAATAACGTTTGCATCCGAAAGGGTGACGAATGGAAGACGGCGTTCATCACACACCGTAGTCTTTTCGAAGTCAAGGTGATGTACTTCGGTTTCAGCAACGCACCTGCAACGTTCCAAGCCATGATGAATGAAATTCTGAGTGATTTGATCTTAGAAGGACATGTCATGGTGTATCTCGACGACATCCTCATCTTCACTGAAGACAAGAAGGAAAACCGTCGCATCACACAGGAAGTGCTCAAGCGTCTACGCGAGAACGATCTATTTGCCAAACCGGAAAAATGCTTTTTTGAAAAAGATCGCATTGAATATCTAGGCATGATCATTTCTCACGGACACATCGAGATGGATCCAGCCAAACTCACCGGAGTTACTGAGTGGCCGCGACCTGAAAAGGTTAAGCAAGTCCAAGCCTTCTTAGGCTTCGCCAACTTCTATCGGCGTTTCATCAAGGACTTTGCTAAACATGCAAAACCGCTCACTATTCTTACAAAGAAGGACCAACCCTGGATCTGGAAAGATGCTCAGGAACAGGCCTTCCAAAGTCTGAAACAGGCTTTTGCGTCAGCACCCATTCTGAGAATACCAGATGACGAAAACCCTTTCCGTCTGGAAACAGACGCTAGCGACTTTGCTACAGGAGCGGTACTATCACAACTGGACCCAGCTGACAAGCTGTGGCATCCAGTAGCCTTCTACTCTAAATCACTCAACATCCATGAACGTAATTATGAGATATACGATAAAGAGTTGTTGGCTATTATCCGCGCCCTGGAAGAGTATCGTCAACATCTGGAGGGACATCCGATTGCCGTAGAAATATGGTCGGATCACCAAAACCTGACATATTTCAGGAATGCCCAGAAGCTGACTCGGAGACAAGCGCAATGGGCATTATACCTCACACGATTCAATTTCGTGCTCCGGCACAAACCCGGAAAGACCATGCTTACCGCAGATCCTCTGTCCAGGAGGCCAGATCATGAAGAGGGGGTAAATTCTAATAACGAGGACAAAATTCTCCTTAAACCAGAGTTTTTTGCTATCTCTGCTATCGAAAACTCTCATGACTCGCCTATCAACAACGATGAAATCCTAAGACGGGTCAAGGAAGCACTCATGAACGACGAAGTTACCAAGGACTATCAGCAGTTACTTAACTCTGGTCCTAGGGAGTTCAAGAAATCACTAGAGAAATGGAATTTTGAGAACGGGTTACTCCTATACCGTGGAAAAGTCTACATCCCCAAAGATCAGAAATTAGATCTGAGACGCCAAATCATCCAGATGCATCACGATCTACCTTCTGCCGGACATCCTGGCAGATAGAAAACGTACGAACTGATCTCGAGAAACTACTGGTGGCCAGGTTTAACCACTGATGTCAAGAAATACGTGACAAGCTGTGACACATGTCAACGGATGAAGACTCGTCTGCAACAGCCTTATGGACCACTCATCCCTAATCCGGTTCCGGCCGAACCATGGGATATCATGACTGTCGACTTGATTACTCAGTTACTGGAGTCACTAGGGGCAAACGCCGATTTCACACGCCTTGAAATTTGCATGATTACCCATTTAAATGTTAACTATCAGCAGATAATCCATAGGCAATTTTGGGCTCGGAATTGTTTCTTAATGTTTGAGAATACAAAATAATGCTATACAAATTCTGTGGCTTTTCCGGCGCAGGAATTTCTGTTGTTTAAGTGGTAGTTAAATCAAAAAGAAAAATGAAAGGAAAGTTACCTTTCAAGGCTCAGAAAACCAAGTGGAAAAGATGCCTTCCACGGATTCGGCGGGGCGTGGGAAAAGGGCATGAAAAAATCAAGAAAAGGAAAGGGCGGGTAGAATTTCCGGCGGCCTACCTCGTTGCATGCACGTGCTACCGAAAAGTTCGTGAAAGTTGTTTGCCACGTTATGTTTGCCATCACCCGACACACGTGGGAAATCTAATTGTTTTTACAATTTTAGGTCGGTCGGAAATCTGCCCGAAAAATCAATATTCACACAGATTTTCGGAGCGCGGAAAGGCTGCCAGTAGATAGGCTTGAAAATTTGTAGAAAAATCACAAAAATGTCTTTGATTGTATATTAATCTAACCCCCCAAACATAACTATATATTCACGGGATTTTTAACATATCAAATAACTCTCACAATCATTTCACGTCATGTGAAATCGGCCTTTGCCCGCAGTGAGTCTGATGGCTTCAATGCTATCTGCGTAGTCGTAGACCGCCTCACTAAAAGGGCGCACTTCTTCCCTATTGTAAACGGGTTCTCGGCAAAAGACCTTGCAGCTCTACTCTATGAGAGAGTTTGGACCCTTCACGGGTTACCCTTGCAAATCATTTCCGACCGAGGTCCACAATTCGCAGCAGATTTATTCCAGGAATGGTGTAAAATGCTAGGGATAGAATCTACAATGACTACTGCATATCATCCGCAGACTGATGGTCAAACTGAACGAGTTAATCAAACGCTCGAACAGTACCTGCGTTGTTATGTTGATCAACTACACGACGACTGGGCTAGATTGCTTAGCTCGGCTGAGTTCGCATACAACAATGCAGCGCACGAGGGAACTAAGCACTCGCCTTTCTACCTCGAATACGGCAGACACCCTAGAGCTGGTCCAACGCTCACTAAGGACCTGAAAAGGTCTGACATGAATGACATCATGTGGAACCGCTTGCAAGCTCAAGAGCATGCTAAAGCGGCGTTACAACTTGCGGCTGAACACATGAAATGGTACTATGACAAGCACGT
>JABYQR010000565.1:0-19662 GCA_022592445.1 Cytidiella melzeri | reverse complement strand
TTGACAACATCCTCATCTTCACTGAAGACAAGAAGGAAAACCGTCGCATCACACAGGAAGTGCTCAAGCGTCTACGCGAGAACGATCTATTTGCCAAACCGGAAAAATGCTTTTTTGAAAAAGATCGCATTGAGTACCTAGGCATGATCATTTCTCACGGACATATTGAGATGGATCCAGCCAAACTCACCGGAGTTACTGAGTGGCCGCGACCTGAAAAGGTTAAGCAAGTCCAAGCCTTCTTAGGCTTCGCCAATTTCTATCGGCGTTTCATCAAGGACTTTGCTAAACATGCGAAACCGCTCACTATTCTGACAAAGAAGGACCAACCCTGGATCTGGAAAGATGCTCAGGAACAGGCCTTCCAAAGTCTGAAACAGGCTTTTACGTCAGCACCTATTCTGAGGATACCAGATGACGAAAACCCTTTCCGTCTGGAAACAGACGCTAGCGACTTTGCTACAGGAGCGGTATTATCACAACTGGACCCAGCCGACAAGCTGTGGCATCCAGTAGCCTTCTACTCTAAATCACTCAACGTCCATGAACGTAACTATGAGATATACGATAAAGAGTTGTTGGCTATTATCCGCGCCCTGGAAGAGTATCGTCAACATCTGGAGGGACATCCGATTACCGTAGAAATATGGTCGGATCACCAAAACCTGACATATTTCAGGAATGCCCAGAAGCTGACTCGGAGACAAGCGCGATGGGCGTTATACCTCACACGATTCAATTTCGTGCTCCGGCACAAACCCGGAAAGACCATGCTTACCGCAGATCCTCTGTCCAGGAGGCCAGATCATGAAGAGGGGGTAAATTCCGATAACGAGGACAAAATTCTCCTTAAACCCGAGTTTTTTGCTATCTCTGCTATTGAAAACTCTCATGACTCGCCTATCAACGATGATGAAATCCTAAGACGGGTCAAGGAAGCACTCATGAACGACGAAGTTACCAAGGACTATCAGCAGTTACTTAACTCTGGTCCTAGGGAGTTCAAGAAATCACTAGAGGAATGGAATTTCGAGAACGGATTACTCCTATACCGTGGAAAAGTCTACATCCCCAAAGATCAGAAATTAGATCTGAGACGCCAAATCATCCAGATGCATCACGATCTACCTTCTGCCGGACATCCTGGCAGATGGAAAACGTACGAACTGATCTCGAGAAACTACTGGTGGCCAGGTTTAACCACTGATGTCAAGAAATACGTGACAGGCTGTGACACATGTCAACGGATGAAGACTCGTCCGCAACAGCCTTATGGACCACTCATCCCTAATCCGGTTCCGGCCGAACCATGGGATATCATGACTGTCGACTTGATTACTCAGTTACCGGAGTCTGATGGCTTCAATGCTATCTGCGTAGTCGTAGACCGCCTCACTAAAAGGGCGCACTTCTTCCCTATTGTAAACGAGTTCTCGGCAAAAGACCTTGCAGCTCTACTCTATGAGAGAGTCTGGACCCTTCACGGGTTACCCTTGCAAATCATTTCCGACCGAGGTCCACAATTTGCAGCAGATTTATTCCAGGAATGGTGTAAAATGCTAGGGATAGAATCTACGATGACTACTGCATATCATCCGCAGACTGATGGTCAAACTGAACGAGTAAATCAAATGCTCGAACAGTACCTGCGTTGTTACGTTGATCAACTACATGACGACTGGGCTAGACTGCTCAGCTCGGCTGAGTTCGCATACAACAATGCAGTGCACGAGGGAACTAAGCACTCGCCTTTCTACCTCGAATACGGCAGACACCCTAGAGCTGGTCCAACGCTCACTAAGGACCTGAAAGGTCTGACATGAATGACATCATGTGGAACCGCTTGCAAGCTCAAGAGCATGCTAAAGCGGTGTTACAACTTGCGGCTGAACGCATGAAATGGTACTATGACAGGCATGTTCAGAAGGTTCCCTTAAACGAAGGCGATCAGGTCATGCTAGATCTGAGAGACTACCAAAAATCTGGACATAAGCTGTCAGCCAAGTACTATGGCCCATTCAAGATTGCTGAAAAGCTCTCGCCGGTCACATTCAGACTAGAATGGCCCGAACGTTCACCAAGGATACATCCTGTATTCCATGCAAGCAAGTTAGTACCGTACAACGAACCTGAATTCGAAGGCCAAAAGCTGGAGATGCCTCTGCCAGATATCATCGACGGAGAAGAAGAATACGAAGTCGAGAAGATTCTCAAGTCAAGACGTACAGGTCATGCCAAAAAGCTTCAGTATTACATATGCTGGAAAGGCTACGGACCAAACGACAACACGTGGGAACCTGTAGAAAACATCATGCACGCTCAAGAAGCGATCAAGAAATTCTACGACGATCATCCCCGAGCTATTCGCTCAGCTACGATTTACTGTGTATAAAGTTACGAACAACACACCAAGGATCATCCACGATCCAATGACGCAACCGAGGAGGGTACGGACTAGACTACCATCAGCCAATGAGGTGTGAACCCCGTCAGGGGCGTCGGTAGAAGCCGCTAGAGTCACTCGGAATTGCTTAGGCACCCTCTTGACAATGGTGAAAAAGTGGACTCAATGACCAAGGTGTTCGTTCAAAACTCTTTGCACGGAGTTCAAAGCAAGAAGGGGGGTAATGTCACAGATTTTCAATGTTTCTACAAGACTTGCCTGACCAGGCAACGGTATTATTGGGAATACTTAAGCGCTTATCCAGCGCTTATCCGGCGTCTATTTAGGCGCTTATCCAGCGCTTATCTGGCGCTTATCAGGCGCCTATTCCGGCGCTTATTCTCAGTGCCTATCAATTGATGCGCTGATGCGCCTCCTGTCTCTGATGCGCTGATGCGCTCCTTTCCTTATCTGTGTATCACATGATAGAACTCTCTGGAACCTTGTGGAACTTGCTGGAACTATGATGTCATAGCATAGAACATTCCATTAGATGATGTCATAGTTCTTGTAACCTTCTGGAAAAGTCTAGCCTTGTCTTAGAACAAGCTAGAACAAGTCTAGCCTTGGAGCTGGGTCATGGGGTCAGGTCATGGGGACAATTGCTATTGGTTGATTATTGAAGTGGCACCACTAGGGCATAGGGCATGCTTAGTAAGGTAGATTACTTCGCTTACTCATGTAGGTATTAGGGGTCTTAAGGTAGTACCTGGGGTCCTCCCCTTCATGTATATATAGAGGCACTCCTGAGGGCATATCCCCTCAGTCTTATCCACTCTGTTGATAAAGGACTACCTTGTACTCTCCAGTACTTCGCTCACCACACCTCTTACACTCTATCTCACTCTATCCCTTCAAGTTTAACAACTTATCTGGTGAGTAGTAACCTTAACTGTTACAGTTTTGATGTCAATGTGGCGGAGGTATAGGTCGTCGTGCGCTGCGATAGCGAGTATGGTGCGTATGGAGTCCCATCGAGCGACGGGAGCAAAGGTGAAGTTGAAGTCTTGTCCGGGTATTTGTGTGAAACCTTTGGCAACCAATCGCGCCTTGAACCTGGTGATGTGTCCGTCGGCGTTTCGCTTGATGTGTAGTACCCACTTCGAATCGACGGGTTTTCTGCCTGGCGGAACCCTTTCGACTTCTTCGTATACGCCTTTGGCTTCTAGTGCAGCCAATTCTTCGTGGATTGCGCTGAGCCAGTGTTCCCAATAGTTGCTGTGTTGCGCTTCGGCGATTGATGTTGGGTCATTAGCATGTGGGTCGTCGATTGGTGATAGTGTGTTGGTGGAGGCTTCTGGCGATGATGGCAATAGACTCGGTTCCACACCGTGTGTTCGGGCGTTGAGGACCCAATCGTCGTTGATATGCAACCCCCCCTCAATCGAATACTCGGCGTTATTCTCTCTGTATCTCGCCGGCAGAGTGTGCGTACGTCGCCCTACGGCGATTCCATTAATTACATCCCTGAGGGATACAAGTCTCAACAGAGACTTACTGTGCGTCTCAATACGAGAAAACACATCTTTACCATCAGAGGTACTAGGTTCGAATGGAACCTGTACGTGAGGCGTACGAGGGTCTGCCTCATCTCTAACGGAGATGTGGTCAGATACAGTTACAGGTCCACGGTGACCAGGTACGTACACGTTTGGTGCGACAGCATCGACGGGGTCTCGGAAGCGATTGTTGCCATCCATGAGAACGTCATCCCATAACGGGGAGTTAGGCAGTGGTGTGGATGGTGGTTCATGTTTGTCGTCAAGGAATACGACGTCCCTGCGTGATCGCACAATCCTCGAGTTAGGGAACCAGACGAGAAAACCCTTCGCGTCAGGAGCGTATCCCACAAAACGCCCTTCCTCGCCACGAGGTTGGATTTTGTTGATGGAGTCGGCGTCCATTCTTCGAGCAATTACGCGCGTGCCGAAAACATGGAAGTGTGCGATGTCTGGGTCCTTGTGATGCCAGAGGTGAAATGGTGTGGTGTTTGTGGGTAGAGCTGAAGTTGTCACGCGATTAAGGATGTGGGCTGCGCATTGTACCGCAAGTGGCCAAAATAAATCCGTCATATTCACGTCGATAAGCATGGCGCGAGCCATGGACGCCAGAGTCCAGTTCGTTCGTTCAGCAACTCCGTTCTGTGGTGACGCATCTGGTATAGTTTTCTCAAATGTAATCCCTTCTTTCTCACAATACGTGCGGAACTTGCCTTGTGTGAGTTCGGGTGCGTTTTCCACTCGTATGACAGCGATCTTCAGTCCTGTGAACCGTTCGACTGCTGACTTGTATTTGACAAATTCTTGGAACGCGTTCGAGCGTGATTTCAGGAACAGAGGGGTTTTCCATCGTGAGTCACAGTCGATGCAGGGTAGAAAATATCTGATGCCACCGTAGCCTAGTGGGAGAGGACCACAGATGTCAAGATGAATACAAAACAAGAGTTGATCGGCCCTGAGATTCGTATGTTTTGGGAAAGGGAGGCGTTTAATGTTTGCTCGCGCGCAGATTTCGCACGTGTGAGGTTTCAATGTGTCGGTGCTTATGTGAAGGCCTGTAGTGGTAGGAGAAAGCCCTTTTACGCCTAGGTGGCCTAGTAGGCGGTGTAAAAATCCTTTGAGACAGTGCGCGTGCTCGAGGAGGCCGCAACGGGATCTGAGATACAGTTGAGTAGTGAGCGTTGAGTGTCGTGCTTCGCGCTTGAGTCAACACGAGTAGGCTGTGGAGCAGTAGTGACGTTGAGTCGATACAGATTATTCTCGTCGAGACTCCCAGTGATGATGATCTTGCCGTTCAAGTCCAGCGCCATCTTCCCGGCCTTCGTCGTCGATCCTACCCCCCATCGCTCCAAACAGCCCTGAGACACCAGATTCATCCGTGCGGTCGGTACATGCAGGACATCGCAAAGCTTGATCTTGTGAGTGGATCCATCAACTGTGGCAAGGAGAGAGACATCGCCGACAGCAATTGCAGAAGTTGTGAGAGACGATCTGAAGCCGCGGACACTGATTGGTGTAATAGTGCGATAATTGTCGAAAACCGCGCGATCAAACAAGATATGTCTGTTGGCGCCTGAGTCGTGATAAACGGTGAATTGATGGACGTGATCCGCTGACAACGCGACATTGTGGCACTTGATGGATTCCTCAGGATCCGTTGTCATCATTGTATTCAATAGATATATGGTGCCAGGGTCGTCGTGATTGGCGGACGCCGTATTTGCTTGTACAACCTCTTGCCCGGGAGGTTCGGTCGTTGCAGGTGCTGTCGATACATTGGCAGTAGGACGTTTTTTCGCGTTAAAAGATTTTAATACGTTCCGAGACTTCGAACGTTGAGAAGGCGGTAGATGGATATCGCGTCTATACTTCCACCACTCGGGATATTGGCCACATTTCCCTCTTCCCCAGGACAAACAGTTATTGCTCGTATGACCGCGGGGATGCGGGCAGTCGGGGTTGTCGCACCATTCAGTCATTCTCTTGGCGCTTCCGCCTGCTTGGTTCACAACCGCGCCAGAACCAGAAGTTCTTTTCCAATAGATCGCATCAGTTTCATAGATCTGCGCGATGACTTCTGGATTGTTCTTCATTTGCGCCCAGTCCTCTTCTTTAATGAGTTCGATAACTTTTGACGAGGACATTGGTCTGTTGGCGTTGAGGGCTAGACTCATATCGTAGTGAAGAGTTCTTGAGAACATTCTCCAGCTGTTGTCAGTTGGTATGAGGTCGGCCAGAGTCGTGGCAAAGTTCGCGTCGGCCATGCGACTGGGATCTTGATCACATAGGTCCGCGTACATGGCGCGCATTTTGTCCACCCATTTGCTAACGTCCATTCCGTCTTTGCAAACAAAACTCATCAGTTTCTGATGGAGCGATGAAGCTCGGAGGTTGTTGATTGGTCGGTATTCAGACTGAAGAATTGACCAGGCTTCTTTTGCCCGCCTCGTGTGACCTATGAGGTGAATCTTGGATCGCGGGATGGCTTTGAGTAGTAGGGCAATCGCCGTGATGTTGGCATCGTACCAGGGTTCCGCGTCCTCTATTGCCTTTTCCACCTCAGCCTCGTTTCCTCTCTTCATCCCTCTCGTTATCTCTCCTGTGTCTGGATCCTTGACTTCTTCATTGTACGTCTTCCGAAGTTTTGGTACGATAGGTGGCACCGAATCAGGCCCTTTGAAGTATTTCCACAAATGTACTGATCTAAGTTTCGCTTCGACTTGCATCACCCACGTTCCGTAGGAATTTGTATTTCCACCATTGTCGAGTTTCGGCAATGTGTTCTTAGTAGAATTCGTATCGACTTTGGAGAGATTCGACATGGAGATGTAGAGAGATTTATTCGTAATAGGGGTAACTATTGGACAGAGCGGTGATGTTGATAGCAACGGAAATCTGTTATGGTTTGCGCAGACCGGGGCTCATAACCTGTCAACGAAACGGTCTGGTACAGGGTCAACAGAGATACATTTGTACAACGCATACATGCGTACCTGGTACAGGGTCAACAGAGATAGTCTTTCCCTGTACCGGTTTGGACTCTTTTATACTGAGAGTACATGATCGGCGGATACCCGTGTATAGTAGCTCCGCCTCCTCTCGCGCTGATGCACTTCCTTCCTAAACCGTACGTCCAGGCGGGTCACTCACTGACACAGTAAACTTGAGGCGCCGAGCGCATTTACGAAGGAGAGAGTGTAGGTATTTTGAGTTGTTCTCGTCCAATGGATATGCGGTCGTGAACAAAAAGTCGCCCATTGCTGCACGGAGGGCGACACGTATGATTTGCTGCAGTGCAAGGGGCTGTGCCTTGAGCGCCAGAGGGGACTTGGCGTCACGCTCATAGTAGGCAGTGGCAGGCCAGCCGTAGTTCGACGAGTTCGGGTCGGTATTGCGGCTGATTTTGTTGGTATTCTCAGTATCAGCGGGCTTCAAAACTGATTGGGTGGGGCTCTGAGGTGTGCCCGGATCTCTGACAAATTGTGGCTTCTACATTGGGTAAATAAACAAAACGTTATCACGCGCTATATTGCGTGGCGGGGGTTTATCGCGCGCGCTAGACATTATAATGATGTCCACATAAGGCAGGTCCTTTACATTGCAATGTAAAGGCCAAGTGGCATGCGGTAAACAATTTTAAAATAATGTAAAGGCCCAGCACTCGATGTAAAGCAGTAGTGGCAGTAATATATTACATTGTTAACCATTATTACAGCTGTTACATCATGTCACACTGCGTCTGGGACCGGATGCAAGGCGCTGGCGACCACAACGTCCTCTGAGTCCGAGAACATCCATTACAACAAACAGACCTACGTGAATATAGGTCATATACGAGGTTAGGGAGCCTCCAATCTTTTACCCCGCCGCAGAATGCCACAGGGTGATGTTGTGCAGCGAACGAGGTGAGAGTTGCGCCTTTCGTCTCCGAGTCGCAGTGAACGTGAGTCCGTCACCCACTGCCAATCAAGGCATCTTCTGCACAAATCGGGAAACTGTCTTTCTCGCTCGACGCAGTTTGGTTCACTTTGACGTGGTGGATCGACTCCCTTCACGCTTCCCTTCCCCGTCCTCGGCGCTCTCGCTCTCGTCTTTGTTGTCTCCCCCCAACCACCATCTTCTCTCTCTCTCCCCCGCTGCTCAACAACAACAACGCCCTCCAAGATCAGCTCAACCGTCCACTCGACTCTCTGAGTGCGGTCATAGACCTCAAGCGACACTGCATTCACACGTGCAAGTCTGTTCAACATGCCAGATTCACTGTATGCACACCAATTTTTTTTCGCGCATACAGTCTCATTCAATAGATTCTTTCAGTGCTTCCCTTCCTACAAGAGACGGGGCCATGCCTCCTTCTTCTAGGAAGAGTGTGTTCACTGACAAGAAGGACAGGGCGAACCGAGGCAGACTGAGTCAATCTTAGGCACACCGAGGAACTGAATAAATGTGTCTGTCCTCCTTCCTTTACTATGCAAACAGCAACTCGTTGGCACTCACACAGTACCTAATTTTTGTTACAGCTGTTATCACTTACACCGTGAGTCTATCTGCCCATTGGCATAGTAATTTACTGCTTTACACGTTCCAAAAAATACCTTATACATCAGAAACCTCGCTCACGATCGCCGAACAACATCAGCAAAGGATCAAGGGATAGACCGTTTCATACCCGTGCCTGATCCCAGTGTCTCAGCATTTGATATCCACTCATAACACCCATCACAGGCCCCCTCCCCGCCGTCCCAGCACTACTTGAGCAATCCGACTCTTTAGGTAAGATAATCCTGACGCCTCTGGGATGCTTTATGAACACCATATTTTAAGGTGGCGACCAACTTGAAATGGAAGAGGTGATCAAAGCCGTGACGAAGGCGGAACCATAACTTGTTATTGCCTTCAGCACCTCTCACAACGACCCCGCACTTTTGAAAGCTGGATCAAAGGTTTGGTGGGCCCTTGAACGTCTACGCAGAGCTGCCGGCAAGGCGTTGGAAGTCCTGCCCAGCTCCGGGTCTACCAACGGAGAAAAGTACAGCACGGAAAGTATCACACAATGTGTCGTAGTCGTAATTTCAAACATCTTGACCTTGGTATGTTCTAAATTCACTGCGTATACCGATTGAGACACGGATAGTTTCCAGGTCGAAACTGGCCACGCAGAACTTTTGACATCTTCTCTTGACTCACTTTTCACCTTGGCGAAGTCTACTCTCAACGTCTCTAGGGCAACTTCTATTGATCAAGCATTCGACTGGCTCTCGGACACGCTCTCCTTGGTTACAACTACACACGAGACGTCGTTGAAGCTTGCTGAGCGAGCAAACTTCCTGCAATGCATATCAGGCGTATTCCATAATCTAGGCGCAACGTTGTATCAAGCGGGTCACCACTCACATGCGGTTTGATCCTTCGAACAGAGCTGTCCAGTCAGCGAAGATGCCTTGAAGATGCATGACACCGCATTGGTGGACGTGCAGGTCACACCGGACCGAGACGATCAGTGGGCGTCCCTCGAAGACCAGCTACATCGCTGATGGGAAATCCTAGGGGTTTGCCAGTCTAAAACCGGCGACCGCAGGGTAAGTGTACCATGCCCGAATGCTATATACACGTTGATTTGACCCATTGATATAGGGTGCTTTCTCTGCTTTCAGGAGTTGTATTAGAACATTCCCATTCCACGTCCAAGCTTTCGTGAAAAAGACAGCATTGTGTAGCAACACCACACTTTTCGACGACTCTCCCTCCACGAAGCATATCGCTACTGTCATAGATCGAATGACTTACATGGGGATTTGCGACCTCTTCTTGCCTGCCGAGGAGATGTCGCTGAAAGCACAGTGTATAGCCGATGTTAGCGACTCTGAAAGTCACGCTGTCCTCGGAGCCTTACTCGAGTATCAAGCGCTAGCAAAGGACAAACTGCAAGAAAGGCGACTGGGAAACGTCAAGCCACAGCTTGTGCCACTCCCGCTCGAACTCAAGGGCGAATCGCCAAGGTTGCTGTGACACCAAAGCCTCGGAAATGTAAGTAAATCATGGCTACTGTCATCAGCGGCTCACCTCTCGATAGCGTCGTCAAGTCAGCTTCTTCTGCTACCTATACTGTCATTCGGCCCACCGCCAGCACTCGAATATGCCTCAACGTTGTTGGACTTGTTGCGTCATCTTTGAGTTGTGTCGCGGAGCGACTGCTGCTATGCTGATAAACCCTACACAAGGGTGAAGAGGAGAGGAAGTGGGAGTGGAAGTAGATCTCCAACGACGACAACAAGGTCAAAGTCGATGATAAGCAGGCAAGCAGGCACAGAGGCCGGATACTAGCAGTGCAAATGACAGAGTTAATAAGGTATGATACTAAGTTACATGCAGTAACTCACCTAGCAGTGCAAATGACAGAGAGGTCAAGATGCAGAACTAGGGAGGGTAAGGGCTACTATATATACTGTGGCTGGGTGGTCTGTGCACAAGTTCCCACACTAGGGACTGGAGTAACTGTGGGGCTGGAGTAACAATAGAACAATAAGGGACCAGGGTAACTGTCAAAGACCAGGGTACGTAGAACAATAGAGCTAGAACAATAAGACAATAGAACAATAGAAACTGGAACAATAGAACAATAGAAACTGGGGGAATCCCTGGGGAATCCCTAACAATAGATAGAAGACAATAGACGAAAGACAACAGAACAATAAGAACTGGGGGAATCCCTGGGGAATCCCTGGGGAATCCCTGGGGAATCCCTGTCAATGGAAGTTGAACAATAGAACATTAGCCTAGGTTGATCTGGAACCGCTCCAGATTGAGTCTAGGGTTTGGGTCTGGACTATTGATAAATAAGGCAGGATGTCACGTGACCCGGGTTAGGGTTAGGTCCGGTAACACTCCTAGCCGGAAAATAAGCGCTTTAGATAGGCGCCTAAGGCTGTAAACTGGTGACATTATTGGAAAAATCCGGTCTCTGTTGGACTATCCATGTCAAGTTGTCAAATACTGAAAAAAATTCCGACACGCAGTAGATTCCACCGCGCATCTGCTGGGTCTGTTGGGGCAAGTCGTGATGAAGGTGCAGGTTCTCCTGATCGGACGGCAGATCAGCGAACACCACCCCCAAAGCCGATCTGATGGTGCGTCATATAGTTGAGACCAAACCTTCATATTTGATATAGCTTCACCAGATTACATTCAATTTTCGACTGAGTTGGCCCATGAGTGGTGAGCCGCACTTGAATGTTTGAACTCTGAAAGGCAGATCTTCCCGTGCTACTCTTTTCTTCTCCATGGCTTCAATCCTCGGCGTCCCAAGTGGAATTCAAGTTGCGACACTTTTAAAGTCGACCGATGCGCTGCTAGCCCTCGCAGGTAAGCAAAAAAATCTGCACCAAGCAAACGCTCTTGTTCTGCATTGTTACCGACTGAAAAAACAACTATTTCTTTCACCATGCTTGCGCTGTATTATTAATTAGCTGATGTTCTCGCCATTGCGCTGTTCAATTCATTGCCATTATTGCTATGCACCCTAATGCGAGAACTACTGCCTTGAAAACATTTCATTGATGTGTATGACAATATAAACTACCGGCGGCGAGATTATCTTGCAATGTAAACTGTGGGCGGAGACATTGAAATGTATTACCATGCAAGATAAAGTGGCCCGCGGACCATTATCGCGGGTGCCGGGTGTTTATAACTTTCCAGGTACAGAGATTGTGTGAGATAAAGTTTGCTCAATGTTATATTGTAATGCTCGGGTTTACAGTGGTAGGTATTGTGCAATAACGTTTTGTTTTTTTACAAGATGTAAAGATAGTTGTCAACCAATGTGAGACTGCGTGAGATCATAAGGGAGTAAACATTACCTCAGCATGCCGCGCCCTTGCACGGTGCCCACTAGAGACTTTGACAAGGCGCGAATGAGCACCAGGCTTGGAGGATGTCGTACTGGGTGCATTAAGATCGACCTCATCAGGATCCGACTGGTCCTTGGGTTCAGTGGAAGTGGTCATATCAAGGTCAAAGGGTGGAATGTTGACAGGAGAAGGGCTTCTTGTTGAAGCTGATATCGTCCGAGGGAGCTAATAATCAAAAGAAAGATTGAATATTAATGAGAAAGCGGGTCAGAAATAGAAAGATTACTTACCTCAGATTGAAATTGGACAGCCAAACCATGCGGATCAGCAGCAAGATTGATGTCTTCATCTTGATCGGACGCAAGCCCATTGTCGTTGCCATTAAGGAATGGATGCCGGCTGTTGTCGTCTTCAGCATCCTCGTCGTCACCATCATCATCAAAGAGCTGGGCTGCGCTCCTTGATCGCGGCAACTGAGTTGTACCCTGGCTTTGCGGGCGCAACGGGGGATTATCGTGTTGGTTGGCTTGCTTTGCAAAACCAGCAGGTTCGTCAGCGGGTTCGTCAAGTTCTGCCTCAGGCTGTCTGGTCCGCTTCCTTTTAGACAGAGGCTGGATAGCTCCAACCAACTCATCAGAGTCAGAAAGGGTAGGCGGAGGGTGGCGGCAATCGTGAGGCCACTCATCAGAGTCTGAAAGAGTAGGCGGAGGGTGGTGGCGATCGCGAGGCCGCATGACAGCCTTGGGATTTGCCCGACTCTGTGGCGCCGTGGGCACTACCTTGGTTTTTGGCGTAGGCCCATGCCCAGTGGGTGCTGCGCCCCTCCATACTGAAGTAACTAGATGAGGTCCAGTCCTTCATAATAAGTTGCAGACTCACCGGCGTTATCCATGGCTCTTTCTTTTGTAGCTCGTGTGGCTGAAGTGTTTGAGGGTCAGTTTACAAAAGGAAAGGTTGAAACACTGGCTTACGTTTGCCCTCACTCACCAGAGCAGCAGCATAAGCCTCCACTTCGCGTTTTTTGCGCTCTCGGGTGATTTGGGCCTTCTGAGCAGGCGTGAGGTCATAATAGCTAGACATGAGGGAATGAAAATGCTTTGTAAGCTATCAAGTCGATAAACAAGGGAAATGTTTGAGTTATGGGAGTGGATGCGAAGAAGGGCCTTTGGATGACGCTTGTCAAAGGACAGACCTTGGGATGGAATCAATCTTGACCGAGCCGAAGCTTGAAAATTGTAAGGTCACGGGATTGCAATTATCTGACGCCGATTTTGAATGTCCAGAACAAACTTGAAAACCTCCTATGCAACAAAATGTCTCGTAAATGTCCTGCATGCAAAGAAGTCTTCAGTCGAAGCGGCCTTAAACATCATTATCGTCTTACCGAAGCCAAAGGGTGTCGACATTATCTCACGGAACATGGCGCAGCAGAGAACCTCTCCGACACAGAGTCGAGCAGCAATTCCGACAACCTCTCCGATGAGGACAGTGATGATACAAACAATTACCATGCTTTCCCGCAGGTTATTATAGGGCCAGCAGTGGAGGAACTTGATGAAACCGGCCAGTTCCACCTGGGAATCAATCCTTCAGGTGATGCGCTGGGTGACTATGCCGATTTGGATCAGGATGGCGACGTCAAAATGGAATCCAGCGAGGACAAGGGGGGGTTAGGCGATTTAGAGGAGTCGGATTGGGAGACAGAGACAGAAGAAGATGTGGTCACTATGGAACCACTGCGCGCAATTTGAACTGCTGGAGCTGTAACCGACCATGATCCCGCGCCAAATCTGCAGCACCACCGCCTACAGCGGGATGAGGCCGAGCGTCAGCTTCTGCACACGCCACATGTTGTACAGTACCCAGGCAGAGCAGGGAAACCGATTGGCACATTGAAAACCTGTAACAATGTATATGCGACGCAAGTTCCTACCACTCAAAACATTTTCGCACCATTCTCGTCGCGAATCGACTGGGAGATTGCGCGTTGGGCAAAGTTACGAGGCCCTGGGTCGACGGCGCTCACGGAGCTTCTAAGAATACCAGAGGTTTGTCAGCTAGATCAACTTTGCGAGCACTTGAACCTAATCACCGGTGCAATGCCAGGTCCCCGACTTGCTTGGTCTGTCGTTTCGCACTACAGATGAGCTTAACGACATCGTTGACAAGCGTCTACTGGGTTGACCTCGGTTCGCGCGCCACGAAGTCCTCATCGGGGATGAAGTATGCGAGATATTCTACAGAGACATCATAGAGTGCATCAGATCGTTATTTGGTGACCCTGATTTTGGAGTGTACCTTGTGTTCACGCCTGAGAAGCATTACACGGATGCAGGGAAGACAAAGCGCATGTTTCATGACATGCAGACGGGCAGGTGGTGGTGGGCTACGCAGGTAAGATGCACAGCGCGACAATTTGATGTGACGATTTATTGATATGTGCATCATAGGAGGAGGTGGAGCGCGATTCCCCTGGCGCAACAATTATTCCCATCATTATATCGACAGACAAAACTCAACTGACCTTGTTTCACAATAAAACGGTGTACCCCATCTACCTTACCATTGGCAACATTCCCAAAGAAATCCGTTGAAGACCATCGTCCCGCGCATATGTGCTTCTCAGTTACTGTCGCGGAGCGACTGCTGTTATGCTGCTAAACCCTAAACAAGGGTGGAAGAGGGATGATGGTGAAAGGGGAAAGGGATCTCCAACGACGACAACAAGGTCAGAGTCGATGATAAGCAGGCAAGCAGGCACAGGGGCCGGATACTGGCAGTGCAAATGACGAAGTTAATATTATGCTTATACTAGGTTACATGGAGTAACTCACCTGGCAGTGCAAATGACGAAGAGGTCAAGATGCAGAACCAGGGAGGGTAAGGGGTACTATATATACTGGGTCTGGGTGGTCTGTGCACCAGTTCCCACACTAGGGACTGGAGTAACTGTGGGACTGGAGTAACAATAGAACAATAAAGAACCCGGGTAACTGTCAAGGACCTGAGTAACTGTCAAGGACCAGTACTGTCAGGACCTGAGTAACTGTCAAGGACCAGGGTACGTAGAACAATAATAGGATAAGAACAATAGAACAATAAGACCTGGGGGAATCCCTGGGGAATCCCCATCAATGGAAGAGGAACAATAGAACAATAGCCTAGGTTGATCTGGAACCGCTCCAGACTGAGTCTAGGGTTTGGGTCTGGACTATTGATAAATAAGGCAGGATGTCACGTGACCCGGTTAGGGTTAGGTCCGGTAACACTCCTAGCCGGAAAATAAGCGCTCTAGATAGGCGCCCAAGGCTGTAAACTTGTGACATTGTTGGAAAAATCCGGTCTCTGTTGGACTATCCATGTCATTACCCCCCTCCTAAAATTCATCGCCTCGATGAACTAAGACCAGGGACTCTACCATCTGCCCACTCGAGGTCAGATGCAATAGCTTCTGTGATGTTCTCCAACGGTTTCCAAGGAATGGAGTCGAAGAGTGCTTTGGGCAATTTCTGGGGTGCATTGGTATGTCTGGCATGGAACTCTGCAATGCTCTCTTTCGCATTGGTCAGATTTACTGCAGGTTCCCACGTTACATCGCCTTCTCCATAGCCTTTCCATTTGACTAGGTACTGCATTTGCTTCCGATAGATCCGACTGTCTAGGATCTTCTCAACTTCATAGACTTGTTGATCATCTACTATGATCGGTGCTGGTGGTTCTGGTATGAGGCCGTTTACTTCGTTTCCTCGATACGGAGATAGCCGTTCAACGTTGATGTTGTCATGAACACGATATCCGGATTTGAGTTTGATCCGATATGTATGTTCACCGGTTTTCTGAAGAACTGTGAAGGGACCAAGCTGTCTAGGCCCTAGCTTGTCAGACTGCTGATGTACTTTGACGTTCTTGGAAGACAACCACACGAGGTCCCCTTCCTTGAAGACTGGAGTAGTTCTACGGGTGTATCCGGAAGCTTCGGCCATCTTTTCCTTAGATAGACGGAGGCAGCTTCGGCTTCTGCCCGAACCTGTCTGAGCTTTTCTAGGCGTGCGTCTAGATTCGGCATACGACTTTGACGACCAATGGAATGGTAAAGTCCGGTAGATACCCGTACATGACTTCAAACGGAGAGTGCTGCGTAGATGAGTTGACACGAGAGTTGATGGCGAATTCAGCCACTGGGATGTATTCTGCCCAATCATCTTGTCGTTGGTCAACAAAGAGTCGTAGAATCTTTTCTACCTCTTGATTGTTCTTTCCGTTTGACCATTGGCCTGAGGGTGGTAGGCGGTAGTCATGGCGCCAGTGATGCCTAGCCGTTTGTACAACGCTTGCATGACACGAGCTGCAAACTGGGGTCCTCTATCGGATATAAACTGTCGGGGAATGCCGTGGAGCCTGAACACTTCTTTGATGTGAAGGTCGGCTATACCGTCAGCTGTGACAGTAGACTGGTTGGGATTACATGTGTTTGCTTGCTGTACAAGTCTGTGTACACGGCAATCATGTCAAATCCCTTACTACGTGGGAGTGGTCCGACTAAGTCTACACCAACCACCTGCCAAGGTCCGTCTGGTACTTCGATGGGCTGTATTGGGGCCACAGGGTGCTGTGCTGGTTTGGTTCGTTGACACTTGTCACATCCGAGGACGTATTGTTCTACAAATGATGCCATGCGAGGCCACCAATAATGCCGTGTGACTAACTCCAGGGTTGCGTGTTTGCCGGGATGTCCTGCTGGTAACGCATCATGGCATCGTCGTACAATCTCCCTACGAACTTCTCGATCCTTCGGAATGTACAGCTTCCCTTTGTAGTAGACCAGTCCATTGTCTTCTTCCCACTCAAGTCCACCGTCAGTCAACTTTCGGGGTCCATCCTTTCTAAGTTTGGCTAGTCCCTGGACTACCTCTGCTTCTCGAATACTGATGTCCTTAATTCGTGACTCTAACGGATCTGACTCCAGAGTACTTGAGGCGGCTATTGTCTGGAAGTATTCAGGTTTCAGCACAACTTGTTCCTTGTTGTCTGATGCATCTAGAACTTCCAGGGTTCTGACTCGGGATAATGGGTCCCCTTGAGTAAGGGTCTTTCCAGGTTTGTGTGTTAACACAAAGTCAAACCGGCTAAGGTACAAAGACCACCGAGCTTGTCGTCTGGACAGGTCCTGGGCGGTTCGCCAGTACTGCAGATTCTGATGATCTGTGATGATTTCGAAGGGCGCGGGTAATCCTTCCAGATAGTGACGCCAATCTTCGAGAGCTCTGATGATAGCAAGCATTTCTCGATCATAGATCTCATAGTTCCGTTCCGCTTCGGCCATAGACTGAGACCGAAACGCTACTGGGTGCCATTGTCCATCCTCTAGTTTCTGCAGTAGAACCCCTCCAGTTGCAAAGCCAGACGCATCAACTTCAATACGTGTGGGACGATCGGGTTCCCATGTGACTAGAATTGGTTCCTGAGTGAACGCATCTTTGAGCATTTGAAAGGCGTTCTGCTGTGCTTCTCCCCACTTCCAAGGTTGGTCTTTCTTGGTGAGATCGTGAAGAGGACGAGTATGCCGCGCAAAGTCCTTGATGAAACGTCGGTAGAAGTTGGCAAATCCAATGAAGCCGCGTACATCACGGAGGTTCTGTGGTACCGGCCAATTGGTGATAGCTTCTATTTTACCCGAGTCCATACGGATCTTTCCGTTACCAATGATTAAACCTAGGTACTCGACTTGTGACTGTTCAAATTCGCATTTTTCGGGGCGAAGATACAAGTCGTTGGCTTCAAGTCGAGATAGTACCTCATGAACAATTTTCCGGTGTTCCGCAATGTCTGAACTAAAGACAAGGATGTCATCTAAGTAGACCGAGACCTTTCCTTCCGCGATGAGATCAGCAAAGATGGAATTCATCATTGCTTGAAACGTGGCCGGAGAATTGGTCATGCCAAACAACATCACCTTAGGCTCAAACAGCCCTCGGTTTGTCACAAATGCACCCTTCCATTCGTCATTTTCCTTGATCCGAATGTTATGATAACCCCATCGTACGTCAAACTTGGTGAAGATTTTGGCTTGACGAAGCCGATTGGTAATATCTGATACCAAGGGGAGTGGGTAGCGGTTTTTGATTGTGATGTCATTTAACCGTCGATAGTCCTGAACAAGCCGGAGCTTGCCATCCTTCTTTTTGACAAAGAATACCGGTGAGGCCATAGGCGACTTGGATGGAACAATGTATCCTTTTGCTAGGTTTTCCTCAATAAACTTGTCCAGCTCCGCTTGTTCATTTGGAGACATGGGGTAGACCTTAGATCTGAACATCTTTGGGTTTTCTGTCAGATCAATCGTATGATCCCAGGGCTGATGCTCGGGGAGGCGCTGTGATGCTTCTTCTGAGAAGACTTTCTGGTGTCTGCGGTATTCCTCTGGAACCATCTGTTCGAACGTCCGTTGTTCTTTAGATTGATGGGCTTTAGCTGCGATGTCTGTGGAGTATGTAAAGCTAGCACAGGACCAAAGCTCTTCCTTGGTGTCCTGAATGATACCGGCTCTAAGCCAGGCTCGCCTCTGCTTCCGATTGGCTGTGATAGACTGGAAAGGCTCAAAGTCTTCTTCGGCTTCCAGTTCCATTTCTCCGGTAGCCCAATTGATCTTGGGATTTGCTTTGCGAAGCCAGGGTAGGCCTAGGATACAATCTTCTGGACCAATGTCTGTGACCAAAAAGGTTGCATTCTCCTTGATAGCCCCAACTTGTAGTTCGAGCTCTGCTCTGTGTGTGATACGTCCTCCTTGATTTAGAGTCCCATCGATGTTATGGAGTGGGATCTGTCTTTCTAAGGGGACCGTACGTACTCGGTGCCGATTGACAAAGTCTTGACTCAGGAATAAAGCGGTGGCTCCTGAGTCGATCATGGCTTTGATGCCTTGTTCTCTAAACACTCCTTTGAGCGTGATAGGAACTCGGAAGTGCATGCTAAGCGGGTCTATTTCGGGTACTATGCAGGACGACAAGGTTTCAAAGTAGTTATACATGTCATTAAATAAAACTGAAGACTGCAAATCAGGCTGCTGCGCGGGGCGGGTATTTACTACAGGGGAGCTAAAAACTGTGTCCGTGGGGGAATCATCATTGTCCTCCACTTCTTCTATGTAGGTCTTTCCAGAGGACTCGAGGGTGCGGTTTCACCTGGAGTCCGTTCTAAAAATCCCTTTGATTTCCCAGCTGCTTGACTTGATCCGTGAGCGATGACATCTGCTTCATGATGGCATCGTAGTCAAACGGAGTTGAAGACGAAGAGCTGGCGACGGTTGCGGCGGGCGGGGTAGGTAAGGGCCTCGCGGACGAGGACGACGAGGGGGCCGAGGTGGACGGATCGAAGAGAGTGCTGGCAGCCACCTTCTGTTGCCTAGGTGGGTACCCAAGGAATCGGCTTTGGCACACTTGTGTCTGATGGTTGCCTCCACAATGTCCACACAACTCGCGATCATGTTTGCCGTCTTTCTTTTGATGCTCCTTAGATCCACACCCGTAGCATCTTCCATTCATTGCCTTCATGAAATCAGCACGTGTTTTCCCATTGGGACCAACTTTGGTTGCGTCAATTTCCATAGCGTTGGAATCGCGAGATGGTTGGACAAAGGAGCTGGGGACGAGGTGGAGACCGGGGTGGATTTGAACACGTTGGGGACTGTCCGACCTTGTTCACGAGCCTTTTCCTGAGCTCGAACCCGAAGACGGTTGTCAATGTCCGTGGCCACATTTATTAGATCGACGAGGGTGACATGGGGCCGTGCAGTGTGAACTAGTTCATCCTTGATCGTGGTGCTCAGATGTTCATAATACCGGTCTCTGAGGTCCTGTGTCGAATAACCTGT
>JABYQR010000564.1:0-19794 GCA_022592445.1 Cytidiella melzeri | reverse complement strand
TCATGATCATGCCATTATCAGGCAAAAGTCAAGCTCTAACCACAACACTTTGTGACTACCACTACCACCTTGACCACCACCGCCACCCATTCCTCCATGGAAAACACCTCATGATCACCATCGACATCGCAGCAATGATGAGCAACGGTCATCGGCACCACAGCACACCCACCACCTCCAACACCAGCTGTGCCAACCACGACAAAACCTCAACCTAATACACCCCACCTGGACGCATCTCCATCAGCCCTCACCCTTGCGCCAACCTGCGCTGATTCTACCCTCTCCCGCTTCCTCGAACACCATGCTGCAAACAAGAACCTCTCACTGCCACCATTCACCTCCTCCTCCTCCTCGATGCTCTCCCGAGCCTCAAACACTTCACAGGCACAGTCGATCAGGTTAGCGCCCTCAGCTTGCACGGCCATCCGTCTTCTCAACTTCACGGTCAGGTGTACACTGGCACGCCGCGGTACAGCCTCGAGAACCTGCACGCACTGCATCCCGCAGCGAACCCGTTCAAGAGTCTGACGCGTGCAGGACGGTTCACATTGAAACAGCTTACGCTGTTCGCGATGTACATCATGTTGGACGGGCTGACGGAGCTGATGGCGTTGAGAATGGAATTTGATGTGCAAGGTGAGCATGGGGATCCGAGTGTGGTGTGTGGTGGTGCAGATGATTCTGGCAGCGAGGCCAGGGTTAGACAAAATGGTGTCGCTTTTGATGAGACTCTTCAATTCTTTCATAGGTGCTCATGCCGCGTTTTCGTAGGAGACAGTGTTCAAACGCCTCATCTCACTCAAGAACCTGTGCGCTGAGACACTGAGTCACGCTTCAAACTAAGAACAACCTTAAAGACAACACAACCACCCACGAAGTGGCAATAGAAGTGTAAAGGTGTGGAAGCGTGAAAGTGTTAAAGTGTGCGAGGTGGTCTTAGAGTCCTAGTTTTACCTGTGCTAAAAGAGCGACACGGTTTTTGTGATATAGTTTATATGAAGGGAGCTAGACGGGCAACTACCACGCGTATCGCGGGTAAAAGGGCAAGTCGGCGCGGTGAAAGCGAAAGAGTTATAGCGCGGCTCCAAGAGAGCGCGCGTGAAAGGTCGCGGCTTGTAGGAAAACGGCGCGCGGAGGGACGCAGAAGATAAACGCAGACGCAATATGAATCTCGAACACAAAACGCGGTCGCTGGTGAAGATGAAGTGGTCGCTGTAAAACGCGGGCGCAGTGAAAGTGAACGCAGTAAGCTCGACGCAGTGAAGATGAAACGCAACGCAGTAACGCAGTAAAATAACGCAGTTAAAAAGCAAACGCAGTATAACGAAGCCGAAAGGAAACGTGAGAGAAAGATAAGCTAATGGCGCGCGAGTCGCAGCGGAAGGCTATGTGAGATCGCAGTCAAGTGGACTCGACAGACTGCCCGCGGGGGCGGTAGTGTAGAACAACACCTCCCGAGCGGCGATGCGTATTACAGGCAAATGCGTGGCCAACGACGACGTTGGTTGAGCTGGTAAGATTGAACTGTACTAGTTCGCACTCGTGATCCTCGCCTTCAAAGTCTGGAGATAGCCAGCAATCTGGGTGCGGCGCGCGCGGGCGATCGCAGTCGAGCGGGACGAAAGGTCCTGTACGTAGGGGAATTGGGTTGTCGCTCTGAGTGTTGCAATAGGAGCAGTTATCAAGCGAGTCCGCGACGGAGGCGACGGACGACGCTGGCGAGGGTGATTTAGGAGTTGATCGCTCAGGGGAGACCGTAGGCGCTGCTGAGGGTTCTGGCGGCGGCGTGGGGGCGGGGATGATGGGATAACGGCGTAGAACCTCGCGCGGGCGCGGGCGGTAAGGGCAGCGACCGTCGGGTAGGTGGGGAACAGTGGGACAGTAACGGCAGACTCGAGGCGGGTTGTCGTTGGTAGACGCAGCGGACATAAACGTGGAAAAGGTCGCAGTGAGACAACGCAGAAGAAGCTACAGCTATGGGCGCGAAGAGACTCCCTCGACGCGAACGCAAAGCGTAAAGTGAACTCTGGAAACTGGGGTGGGGATTTATTGATTTTCTACGCAGTACAAGCAACAGCTTTTTATATACCCTAAAGACCCTCTCCTAAACCTTTCCTTCTATGTCCTAAACCCAAACGCGAGAGCGAGGAAACAGAGTGCGGAATACTTCCGTCTGCGGAGGCAAAATGTCCAGCGAGTCAACGCCCGGCAGGACACAGCGTTGGTCGACGTGGAGTAGCGGCGCGCGCCCTTGCGCTGCAGAGGCGCCAACCGTCGCGAGCAGGTGATGAGGCGCCGTCCAGGAGTTGCACAGCGTGGTGTGATAGGAGTCTTCCTGAAACGGGGTCGCGCGTCAAGTTTCTTCTACCGTTGGTCCGACCCGTGTCCGAAACACTTGGTGGCTGGCCGGCCCATGCTCCGATGCAAAAAGGGGCGTGTCTGTGTATCAGAGTTCGGTGCGATTCCTCGGCCTCGGATGTTTCCGGCGCATTGCTCCTTGTCAAGTCCTCGGATCCTCGGCGGACTCCTCGTGACCTCGGCGAACTCCTCGTGCTCGTGACGCTGGGAAAGTGGAGGGACTTGCCGCTCAGGATGACGCGGGCCGCGCAAATGGCGGGCTGCTGCCGGGTCTCCGCGCCTAGCCGATTTCCGGGCGTATCAGCGCGCTCTCATTCACGGCCGTCTCACTACTTTACATAGTACAGCGGTCGACGTGAGACTGTCGCTCTCACCGACGCCTAAAGAGACCCCACACATGTCAGCAACACCCCGCGCAGCACTCAAGTCAAAATGAAGGTCGGAAAGCCACAACCGCAGGTTATTGGTGAGTAGTCTCTCGGTGTACTTAAAAGCGCTGCATATTCGAGCCCTCTACACACTCACCACTCGGCACCAGCGACGTTCTATGGCGAGAGTGGCGACCATGCGATGCACTAGGTGAGTGTATCCGGAGCGTAAAATCGAAACAGATAGATACTCCTGTAACAAGGTACTCGAGAATGACGATTGATGCTCGACTCAACAAAATGCATTTGGACATCGACATCGTCATGTTGCCAGCAACTGTGTCTGACGGTGCGCAACCCTCTGAACTCTGGCAGGTACAAAACCTTTTTGTGATAATGAATGAACCTGTCAACGAGTCAATGGCCGAAAACATTGGGGGCGGGATGTGAATTAGTGCCCATGAGGCACAACATGTGGTTATGCTGTAGTTTGCTTGAAACCCAAAGCCTGAAATTGCCGAGCCCATGCCACCGGGTTGGATTCAGTTCCGATGACCCTGTAGCCCAAAACATCGGTATCGGTAAGGCATGAGGCATGCGTGTTTGTTCGGCGTCATGAAATCAGGATCTATCGCCGGGTTCCATTCAACGGTGATGATCGTTTATTCAATCGTGTGAGTCGAGCATTGACATGTTGGCATTCTAGCAACAATTGCACCTCACTTCCCCACCGCAGTTACTTGACCGCGTAAACATGAGATAACAGGCTTTGTCAAAATTACATGTCCAGCGCTCTTCACTCCTTACTTAATACTACATCCGCCCGGTCTTTTTCCTCCCGCACTCAACTCACCTCTCATTGCTCTCTCTGCAATATGGCATCGACAGCCACAGGTGCGTCGCTCGCCACACCGGCTACACCGGTTGAGGCTTCCGACAATCAGGTATGGGTTCAGCGCGGCATGCAACTGGAAATGCGTGCTCTGGCAGCAGACAGGATACCGGTGTTGAAGGATCGACAGACTGCGATGAGTGAAGTCGCCAAGGACGTTGTGAGTTTTTGATACTGATGTGCGACACTTGTCAGTTTGACCCACATGCGACACAGAATCAGCTGTACGACGATGTTGAAAATAGCAAGTTGTCGCCGGAGCAGAAGTCCAGCGTTTGCTTTGCGCTGAGAACGGTCATTTTGACGAAGGGCGAGACGACACGCAAGAGTGTGAACGAGATGACACGGTTGGCAGCTACGGTGGACGCACCTGTGGCTGCGCAGCCTACAGTTGTCGAACCTGTGCCAAGCGGTGATCATGATGCTGAGATGGTACGTGCTGGTATACGTTAGTACCCTCCTCATCGTTGATGCCGAGCATACTCGACAGGTCGACCAACCCCAGCCAGCGCGTGGAAACACCTCTGCAGCCCCACATTCAGACGATGAGACACAGGGCGATTCTGAGCAGGTTTCCCTTCAGCGCGCAAGGAAGAAGCAAAGGACCACCAGCCCCGCTGATGACATCTCCGAAGATGAGGAAGTAGACCAGCTGCAGGAGGATGTCCCCGCCAAGGTTAACAAAGGCCCTGCTACCAGGACGCGACGGACCATCAGCCCGTCTCGCACTGTATCAACCAGGGAGTCGGTGATCAAAGGCAAGAAACGTGCGCGTAAAGACGTCGAAACCGGCTCGGCAAGCGATGGCGAGGACGACGACGACTAGTAAGTCTTTCGCTTACACTAGGGCCTGCACGGTACTCACGCTCACACCATTACCTCACAGCACGCAACCCGCCCCCAAAAAAGGTCCCCCTAAGCCTACCGCCTCCAAACATTGTGGCCAAACTGCCGCAACCTCGCCAAAGAAGAAGGCCAAGACAGCAAGAATGCCTGCTGTTCGTAAGCATGTCGTGCAACCCGATGAGGAGGAACTGGGTGGGAGTGAGGGAGCGGCCGATGAGCCCACATGGACTTCTGTGAGTGACTCACCGCCCAGCATATACATAAACAACAGCTAACCGATTGGTGTAGGTCGCTGGTCTTCCGACCGGAGACTTACCGCATCGCTACACCAAGCCCGCCAGTATCGACATGAGGCAGCATGAGAACGGCGGTCGACCGGAACTCAACAACATCGACGGTTACTGGCATATGGCGGACGTTTTGCGAGATCCACGTGTCTACATGCAAGCTCTTGAGGAGTATCCTCAACGCTTGAGACTGCGGACCCGCTTTGACTTTGAGCGAGGGGAATACTGCAAAGTACCGGTGAGTCAATCCACTCATTTACTCAACATACCGTGCTAATGTTCACTAGGTCACAGCCACTCAGGTCTGTGCTGGCTGCCTCGTGCACGGCCAGCGGTGCTATTCTAGGATTGAGGCTCCGGACAACCTCTCCTCACGCACTCACCCCTGTGCATACTGCCGGGTGAACCAGATCGGCTGTCGTCGCCCATGTACGCGATTCCTTTTCATGTTCTGCTACTGTCTAATCAGTCTTCACAGTGGCGGACTTTCGATGGTCCGCGGCTGGCCCCTCCATGGTACTGCCGTCGCTGTGTGATGCGACATGGAAGATGTTTCTACCTCCAGCCCAGGCGTCCCTACAGGCCAGAATCGACTACAACCAGCAGGTTGCCACACAAGCCCTGGTGATTGCCAGCCAAGAGGTCATCCACCGGGATTTTGTTAATTCATCGTTCGTGAGGCTGCGAGCGGAAAACGCGGCCCTTTACAACGTATTGCGCCAATGCGTCACTCTCCTGGCGCAGCAGTCTGACGCACAAATCCGCGCGGAGAGCCTCGAGGGCCTCCTGAGCCTGCAGAAGGCACGTCCTTCCCGTCCAACAATGTTGCCAGCACCATCGCAGAGATCCTCAACTCCTACACCTTCAAGGCCGACGACGCGCTCGGGGACGTATTGGTCCGGGATACGTCGCTCATCTATAAACAGGTGCAGCAAGCCATCGGGGAAGCTGCGGCGACAAATGTCTCACTGTCTGACAACAAAGCTGCAGACTAACTGTCAAGCAATCGCTCTCGTTTGCATCGTCGTCTCCTTCACCGGGTTTGTCTGCCCATGTCAACCGTTTTCGCTGCCCTGCCGTTTTGTACTCTCGCGCATGTCTTTTGTTCTGTTATTGTCTTTGTATTGTCTTCTTGGAATACTTCTTGATACACGCAACGTTGTCACTGGTTTATCTCTCATGTGTGTGTGTGGGTGTATGGGTTCGAGTGTGCACATTAGCGAGGTATTACTTTCCGACTCCGCAGACTGGCGCTGTGGCTTGTATAACCGTAGGTGCAGTAGCTACCCCTTGCGCCATCAAGTCATATGCCTGTTCTCACGCCACAACGTTGGCGCCTATTGTGAGACATGTACATCCGATGCTTCGATGTGCTCGCAACATCACAGACCGTATCTAGCAGCAGCGCATACAATCGGAACATCAACGTTTCGACATCGCATGACCCCAGGCTTCGGCGTTGTCAACACCAGGAAATTCTGTATCTCATGTTGTGAGTTCTGCGGTGATACCATATTCGGGCCGGTTTCAAGCTATGTTGCAAGCTTATGACAGGTTCCGATTTCCCGAAATCGGGGTATCTCAGTTCATGAAATACGTAAGCACGTGAATCAATGGCGCCTGGGCTTAAGCTGCTTGTGCTTGAAACCAGACGATCCAATCATCTTTGCGTTTGACAACGACCTCCTCATCTAGGCCTCATCACTGGACTGCTCTTGGTGGCATGTCAGGCAGATTCCCTCATGTCATGTCTCGGGAGCACGTTGCGTCGCATGTTGTTCTCGGTGCGATACCGTTTTGAGTCTTCTGCGTTGTACATGCTGATTCACCACCACTTCTCAGACGCAGCGGATGCTGTGGCAATCACGGCAGTACAGCCTCCGGTGGATGTCTTCTGGCACAATCAGAAACGCCTGCGAAATCCGGGGAACTGGCCTGGCGATTGTCAATGGCCCGCTCCGCACGGGGATAGCGTGACAGGTGTGTTTGTGGTATACGCATCTCAAAGCGAACCTAGAGGTTCCATTGGACGAGTTGGCAATGTTTGGCTTGGTCCCAATGCTATCTGGGTCATGAGGGAGCAAACTTCGTGGGTAAGATGGAATAAGAGCGAGCTACTACCATGTCCTCATGATGATGACCTCGTTCTCACCTGGTCCGCTCATGCCTCGTTCAACTATCTCGCGCCAACCAGTACAAAAACCGAAGCACGGCGGTGGAACAAAAGTGAGTGGCTGTTATATATGCTATAAATCTCAAACTCAATCCCTCATACAATCAAGATGGCGTGCCTAATCACTGCATCTCACCCTGCCTCCGTCAATCTCCACTGGTTCAAGCGGCTCTGGCCAAGTCCTACCGAGACCTCGTTGAGGAGGATATCGTACTATTGTTGCATGCTCGCTTTCAGTCCGCCCGCGATGACAGTGCAGCGGTTGCGAACCGATCAGCTGTCGTTGTTAACAATGAGATACGACACAATATGGCAGATGCTGGTACGTGGCATGCTTGCAAGATCCCTATGAGGGATTCCAAAACGCTTCTCTGACGTGCACCCCCCATCCGATGGCCTCAACATCGAACACAAAGGGACCAACCATCATCAGCCCGACCTTGGCTCCGCCATTGAGCCTGAACTTGAACGGCGCAATGTAAGCGCTGCACGGGTAGCAGTCCAAACCATTTCTTCTGGTGAGTCCGAGCGTCACTTAACCATTTCCATTTGTCTCACATGCGATCTCGGAGGACACTGCAAGCCTAGTGCGCAACCCATGTATCCCGTATTTCCCCGGGACAAATACGGTACGCCCTTTAACGAATGTCGTACATCTGGGACCACAGCATGCCACTGGAACGATATGGACATGTTTTTGCCGTTTAGTCGCTTGGGTAGTGACCAGGTACGACCGTCACATCCACAGTCAGCCATACCTCTCATTTGTTAACGCGTTTCTTTCCACCTGGAGGATCCGAATATTGTCATGTGTCGCTGGATGGCCAACAATGGGATCGATGCGACCGCCGCCACCGATGACAAACTTCCCCTTGTCACAGTTTTGCGCACTCCTCACCCCGACGCTACTGCTGAGGAGTGGCGTGAGCATGTAGCGCTAGCTCAGCATGCGTTATGTCATGGGCGTGTCGTTGCAGTACTGGGTGCAACTCAGAGTGAGGCGCCGTTCGAATGGACTGAAGAATGTATATCGCAGCTAGCAGGTAAGAAACCTGACGGAGCTCCAATACAATGGCAATGTACGTCCAAGTTTCCTCTGCATAAGTCATTCGCCCTTTGACGCTTCAAGTTCTTGAAGCGACAGAGAATGACTACAGGACCACCTCGCCGCAACAGCCATCTGCAGGTCAGTCTTTCTGCCCTCTGGTCACGCATGTTGTGACACTGCACAGATCCATCATCAACCGATTGCCCGGATGGGCCCACAGGCGAGAGTTCGGTGGACCAAACATTGACAACGGCAAATCTACGTGAGCCTGAGTTCGCAGACTTACGCTTCCAATATCTGATCATACAGACACCGTCACTGGTCAACGTGAAGTGGATGATGACAACACAGGTGCCACGCCCAACTTTTCGACGGTCAAGGGAACCATTTGTGATTTTCTCGCGAAGTTGGCCAATCCGGAGGAGCGTGCCAATTGCTTAGACATACCCATGGTTACGTCGTCCGTGCCATACATCATCAGGTATGCAACATATCCCAGTGACATTGCACAACTGACCGCCTTCGAGAGCACTAGCCACTTCGTCCCACGCACTCAACGCCACGGCAAACGTGGGCTTCAGCGCCTTCAAGGAAATGCCCACGGCCACCAACAGCCGGGAGTTCCCCACCAACCCTAAGAAACGCAAGCGGAGTCTTCATCTGCAGGGCACAGACTCCCACGGCCCGGCCCACATGGATTGGGATGTTGTACGATCGGCAACATGGGGGTTAGTTGCCACTGCGGGTGCATTCACCAAGGCTCACCACGATGCGGGCGGATTTCTGACGTGGGTTGAAGGAAAGAAACGGGCAAAGCTGTGGTGCTATTTAGTGCCCACAAAGGGCACCCAAGATGTACCGCGGTCGTTGGAAGACTATCGAAGCCTCGTTGACAACTGGCATGACAGCGAATGGTTGATGGGCAATGCCACACCATCGAATGTTCTTTTGACTCCTGGGACCGTTCTGTAAGTGTAGTTGCTGTTCTACCGGTCATGGCCATCTAACGGCTTCCAGCATTCAACCACCGGGCACTGTACACCAGGTTTACACGCTCGATAACAGTATCTTTGTTGGTGGCCACTTTTTGATGCTTGACGCCATGCATCTCACCGAACTCACACGTGCAAGTGCGGCCCTCAACGCCCAGGCTGCTACCAACGCCTCACATCCTGGAGTGCTACGATTGCTCACACGAATAGTCATCTGCATAGCGTATGAACGCTGGACACCCTGTCAGTATGGTCATCACTTGCGCGCCGGTTGATGCTGACGGGTGTTTTCAGTATTGCGCAAACCCTTTCTGTCCTTGGCGCATATGATCATGTGGCCTGGACCTTACGCCCCAGGCAACAAGCCTCCGGCGCAGAAGAAAAATTCCATCTCAGGGGATCACAAATCTAGAGCCGAGCTCGCCGCCGCGCAGCTCATAGTGCAGCAGATTCTATCTGCCAACGACATCACCTTGGAGGACATCCAGCCAACAGGTTTGAAAGACCTTCGTTGGGATGAGGACGTACATTGGACAACTCCGGGTACGTCCTACATTGAGGTGCCTGACTTTCATGAACAATTCCGAGAGCTTTAGATACAAACAGCTGCAGTAAGCTACTATTGTATTCTATATAAACCTCTACACTACCTCTGTTAGCCATCCTCCAAGGATATCTCGCCCCCAACCGGTAAAATCCATTTACAGGTATATGTCGCATCTGTAACAAGTTGCAATGACTGGAATGGATCCCCGAGGCCCAACATATCTATACCGGCTATAGATAGCACCTTGATACGAGGTTCGTCACCGGTGATTGGGACCAGCTTGCGTGGGGAAAAAGCCAGCGCCAGCAGAGCCAGTTGAGTCTGTTCCCGCTCTTGCTGCTGGTCTGTCATTTCCTGCCCGCCGGGGCTGAGGCGAGTACACATGAAGTCGTACGTACAGCGAAGGCGACGGACCATGGTATAGGTATTGTTGTGGGTTCTCCAGTTTAAACCTGCCCACATCCCAACTTCGGTCGCAGCAATGATCAGGCCATCGTTGGTCCGCAGTCTGAGCACGGATCCACCTGCCACTCTTGTCCTCGCTTCTATCCATCCGGAGCTGTTATTGGCAGCCAAAGTCCACATCACGTATTCAACCAGCATGGTGCGACGAATTTGTTGGTACACGCGGTTTGACGACTCCTCCAGATGTGCCAATTCTACCCCGACGTCCTTAAACTCACGGTCTAGCAGGTACGTCACTTCAAGGAGATGGCGGACCTGCTGCGGATTGGTCGAGCAAGTGTGTCGTTACCAACAGTTACATGGAACGGCATACCACCTGTGGGTTCCGGACGGATGTGGGGGAGAGCGGCGTTGATGTTGACCTGCAAAGGACTTGGCATCTGGCAGATTTTGTGCGTTAAAAACACTCATTGCATACAACTGCTCACTCTGGCTCACCACAGAATCAGCGGACAAGGGGGTCGGCGGCAGGCTACCGTGGCCAACACCGAGATGGCGGTTGGATTGCACCAATGGCGAGGCAAAGGAGTGCTACATGCACATCAGCACTGGTATCTGCCGCATGCGCCAAAAGCGTGAATTACTTACCGTCCAGTACGATGGATAGATGCAAAGTCGAAAACACATCGGCGGTGGTGCTGTGCCAACCCCAGCCACCGCTAAGTCCCTTGGAGGTTCTGCAAGTATCAACGGCAAAGTTGAGTCCCATATAGTGCGGTTGTCAGTTCAACCATGTCAAGAATCGGTTGTCGCTGCGACATTGCCCCCATGGAGCCGCAAATAGAATCCGGGACGAGTGTACATTCCGTCTGTGCCATGCCAATACGATAGGTACCGCCGGTAGAATGAGTCATGACCGCATTGCTGATTGTCGTCCAGATGCGCTCAGGTGCAACCGCGCGCAGCAAGTCTCCAATGGTCCTTGGCATTAACGCCACCGACACGCCAACCACATTGGTAATCGGGCGAGTGACTAAGGGGTGCACTTTCAGGCATATCACGATGTAGTGAGACTGCTGCCTGTTAGAGGCAAGCGCAGGATGTGACACATGGGTCATGACTGGGCTGCCGGCAGTAAAGCGATTCATTGGGTTGATCAATGCCTGTGAGTTCGACGCGGTGTTGAAAATATGGGGCATCGCGGATGGCGGGCGGCTGTTACTACAGCGGAAGTCCTCGGTGACAAATCTGTGGTCTAGTGGGACTGCTGCCGCTGCAGCAACCATACTTTCCCAGGCACTTGGTGCGTGTTCTGGAAGGTAGGACGTCAAACACGCCAAACATTAATCATCAATGGCGGTGGGGAGAAACCAACGAATGGACTCACCCAATGCTGAGGACGAAGGTCCTGGGCCATGCCCCTGCATGGTATTGGCAGATGACCAGTTGTCAGTCGTCGGGCTCTGAAGTGCAGGAGATGAAGGTGCCTGGCTGGCCAGAGACGATGTATCCAGGCCATGACGCAAACGGCTGCGTACTGCAGAGTCAGCCTCAATTGGGTCGTAGTAGTGCTCGAGAGAAATCATGGGCCTCGATGGAGCGTTGATAGCTGTTGCGGCTGTTGCTGAGCCCGGCAAAGAAAACTGATTCCCCTATGAAATGGTGTTCAGCACCGACATAGCGGCATACACCCTCAATACGATGTGAGACACAGGCTTACGGTGGGTTGTGCTGCCGAAGCATCTTGCACAGACAGAGTGGCTTGATCTGGATATAATGGTAACTGAGGTTGAGTCCCGGGACCGGTGGTATCGGCCGGATGAGGTGTGTCTCCGTTATTGAGAACTGGATGAGTGGCTGCAGCAAATGACACGTATTCATGTCGGCCAGGGACAACCAACATACACTGAGACTTACATTCGTCTGGCAGAATCTGTACAGGCTCCCCTGCCGGTGACAACTCCCTCATCACCAAGGTAGAATTTTCGGGCAGTCCTGCAAGGCAAAACATCAGTTCGCGAACGCCCGGCCACACTCGCCGGTCCTTACCTCCGGATTCTGCGGCCAAGTCCTCGTCGTTGTGACTCAAAGTCGTCTGTTGCGAGAAAGAGCTATGCGGAGTACTGTTCGGGATGAAGTTTGCATTGTGTGCACCAGTAGCGTCGGCAAGCAGAGTGGTAGATCCCCCTCCGCCCAAAGCGGCAACAGGAACTGCTAGAACGTCCTGTTCGCTGGTGGGAGGTTGAACTGCTTCCGTCGTCGATTGGGCAGCTTCTTCAAGTTGGCGAGCAGATGACCGTGTGAGACGAGGTGCTGCCGCATTCCCAGTGACATGAGGGCGAGGGCGAGGTTGGCCACGGCTGCGTGTCATGATACAGGGCGACGAAGGATACTGAAGGGCTAAGATGTTGACCTTCGCTTTTTACTTGCTGCAGACTACCTTATTTAGCCTAGACTTCGGCGGCGGCAACAAATATTCATACTTTGAGACACACGATAGTAGGGGAATTGTAATCAACGGAGGCAAAACACAATAGTCGATTTGGCGGGCAAGAAAGACGTAGGAAAAATGATGGATTGTGATGTTGCTGAGGTGATTACGGATGTCCTGAGCCTGTGGTAGGACACCAGGATTACCCAGCCGCCCATCTGCAATCCGCAGCTCACCGATGTTGCCAAACGCTTTGAGGATGTTCCAAATTTGGTCGCAAACGCCAGGTTTGCAGCACTCGGGACGTAGGTCTTCAGGCGTGTCATGAATGCTGTGGTCGGTGGAGAGAGAATCGTCCGATGCCCAGTCTGCGCGGGAAGAATTGCCGGAATCATGGTAGGAGCGAATGTGATCACATGTACTAGGGACGAGGCGGTTGATGAATACGGTTGGGCACGTTGAAGGGGGACGGTAGGCATCTGGCAGGCGATCAACAGCGTCTGACCAAGCCATACCCTCAATTGAGACGGTGGAGAGCTGTGAGCCGCAGTGGTGCAATAACGCTGCAAGGGCTTCAAGTGTCACTGCGGTATAAGAGAAGAGGCCGCCTTGGAGAATGAGCTCCTTCACCATTGACAGCCCAAGCTGGTATAAGTGTGACTGAACGCGCTGCAGAATAGTGGGGGGGCGGACGTTGATAAGTCTGAGGCGACGGTAGAGCCGGGACAGGAAAGGTAATACAAAGCACGGATGAGTCGCCAATAATTTGCGTATGCTTTGGACGGCGGCTTTCGAAGGGAGACTACGTCGAGGGTCGAATTGGCAGAGGTGGTCAGGTGCATGGGCAGGTTTACATGCGTCGCTGGTTTGCTTGTTGTGCCAGTGCTCATGAGCGTCCAAAACGATAAAGTCAAGAATGCGTTCGGTAGTTTCAGCCGGAACGACCGCCGCCCATTTTCGCGCGGTGGTGAGGGAGAACGGCGCAGGGGGTTCTTCAAGTTTGAGATCGTCGGACATGGCTGAATAGCGCGGTCAAGAGTGAACGCACGTCCAAGAACCCCAGCGAGATGAGAAGGGATACCGTGCTTAATCCATAGAGCCGAATAAATATTGCCATCGTCTTGTCCTGACCTATCACTTGTTCAGTACTGTATGCACCAAAAACATGCCAGTCCGATTGTGGACTTGAAGGCCCACCGGTGAGGTATGTAGAACAAAATCAAGGGCCGCAGATCTCATCAAACACAGAAGACCAAAACCAAGGGTCGAATCGCCGATCTGATCAAACGCCACCCAGTGTTATGTTTCCACTTCCTGTGTCAGCGTAATACCAGTTCGGGATTGAGGTTGGTAGTTGGCGCTGGTTAGTGGACTGAGCTGGGCACGTGTAGTATGTAACTGGACATGCATGTGGATCGAGATGTCCCAAATCAGTTTATGTCAGCATTTTCAAGTGCAAGGACATCGAGTTATGGTACATGCATGCAGGAGCCGTACAGAATTATCAGCATTGCATCTGAAAGGGTGTGTGAAGCCGCCGCCGGTCAAATCCGAGTTGGGTGTGGTAGCCGTCAATGTCTGCAAGCCTGCACGTCGATTGACAGACGTTGCAGCTGGGCCAATGTGCATTTCTTTGGTTTACAGATTTGCACAACCGGGTAAGCTTTGGGTGCAACGAGGTAAGTACGCATGCTTCCCTACATATCGGTCACGTACCACTCTGAGGCTGCTGGGCATGGGCGTCACCCTCGTGGTGTTCGACAGGGCAAATACTGGCTCCAATCTCCTTCTCGCGTCCTCTCCTTGTTCCCCACGAGCTCCCATCGTTGACCGCACGCCATACAGTCCTTGGAAGGTTTGGTAAGTTGATCCTTACCACCTTGACCGAGCCTATGTTTTTGATGGCGTCTCCGACCAGAGCCCAATCATACGAGATGCCATAGGCATTGACATCGTTCTCTAAGCGAGGGCGATACTGAAAATCAATTGAGAGACGTTGCAGAGATCCAGGCGGGACGGTACGAAGTAGATCGGAGACGCGGGTACCGTTTCCCCTCGTGAGTCGCGAGCATGGTATCACCAAGCGTAGGGTATGCAATTGTGTGCACTTCTGCAGACTCAGGACGGCCCAGGGGACCGAATTTGCTGAATAGCTGTGGTAAGATACGGGTTGAAGCTAATACATCCGATGGAACGAACCTTGGAAGGGGTACCGACAAAACCTAAGTGACAAATGCTGAATTGACCGACGAAGCATGTTGCGTAATATGTCAGTCCACTCCGGCGTGACCGTCAGCAAGTTCAACGTGTGTACGGTTTGCTCGGTGAGAACACGGGGGCGGCCAGAAGGGGGGGGAGCAGCAAAGAAGTCGGTGGTCAACGAGCGCAAGCAGGCCCTGGTGACCATTTCCTGGCAATCTGGTATGGGAGTGAGACACGCGTGCTGAAATGTACAGACCCGGATAAATGAGAGTGCATCTACTTGGCCCCAGAGGTGGAGTATCTGGTATGGGTCGCCAGGGACTCGGGGGTGAACGATGATGTCGCTCAACGAGACCGACTTCAAAACCCGGGATGGTTCGGGGTTGACACAGTAAGGCTCGGTGTGCTCGCGGCAGTAATGCCATGCAACATTTGAGATGCGCAGCTCATCGATGTTAGGAAATGTGGTCAGCACGCCCTCCAGGCTGCACAGCGATATGAGAGAGGGTGCTAAAGTAGGACGAGTGAGGACGTCTTGCAGGGAGCCTCGAATTCGAAGGGTGCGCGTAAGATGAGAAACAGGGCAAATATATCCCTCCACGTCTCGCAGGTTGTCCAAGCAGGACCGCCCACTCGATGCTTCGTAGCGCACATGCCGGAAAAGAATGTACGACACCAGTAGACGAAAATATCGGCTTGAGCGAGAAATACGCTTCAGCGTACAAAGGTGGCCTTCCAGGAGTTCAAATATTTTCCTCAGGACGTCTTCCGGCAATACTTGCAGGAATGGATGAGCACATATTCGTCATGTCCATGGGTTATGTGATACGTACCAGGTGTGGATGTAGACATTGTTGTAGAGGGAAACGGAGCGGTGTACTTCAAAGGCTGGATGTAACGATCGCGGTGGCCTCCTTGACTAGGGTCGTAGAGGTTGGTGAATTTGATGGGTGGTACCGCAGAGGTACTGGGTCATCAGGCTTGTACACATACGTTCGGGTTCGCAAGCTCGCGCGTATCCTTTGCTTGTCTCCGTTAACGTGCCTGAAGCTTGTGACCAGACTGGCTGGCGAGTCTACCGGCCTATGGCTGGCATTGCCACAAGAGACAACCGCATGCGTCGTTCCGGTGTTTGTGTGTGCGTTCACGCACCGAGAATTCCCTGGCCCTGGCTACCTTACTCAGGCAAATGTGTTTGATAATGCAATGATACGCCACACGTGAAGCGGTGGTTCTGATAGTCTCACCTCCTCTCATTGGCTCTGTTTGACTGCGGTTTGCAGCGATTCGACATTACTTTCAATCTCGGAGAGACCCCTTCCTGAGCTAACCTGGGCAGGCAAATGTGTTTTATTAGTGCAATGATACGCCACACCCGAAGCGGTGGCTCTGATAATCTCACCTTCTCTCATTGGCCCGTTTGACCGCGGTCTCTGGCGATTTGACGTTAATCTCGAGCTTGGTTAGACGTTGACTTTAGTTTTGATCTTGGTGAGACACTAGTTTCAAGCTCCGAGAGACCCTTGAGGCAGGCAAGTGGGTTTGATTAGTGCAATGATGAGCGACACGTGAAGTAGTTCCTTGGCTCACCACCTCTTATTGACGGTTTAGCCATCTGACGCTACCTTGAAGCTCTAAAGTATCCTTGCCCTGGGTCATCGTGAGTAACCATAACGGCGCACCCGTTAGGGCTGGAATGTGTGGTGGGGGGCTAATGCTACGATCGTACCGTGACATCCCGCATGAAGGGGTAGTGTGACGCCGTCACTTTAAGTTCACAAACCGGATAGCACGCAACAGAGCCCGTGAAAATACAGTATTGCGTATAGTAATTACAGGACGGTCATAACCAGGCGAAGTAAAATTATGATAAACCAGAGGCTGGAACAGTGTACGTTCGAAGACATTACCGTAGTGCCGCATAAAACTTCGCACGGACCATTCGGCCGATTTTGCATAAGCTGTGCTCTGCGTTGATCAGATTCCAACCAAACTCCTCCGCCTCGTGCGCAAGGTGTTCTTGAACATCACCGAAAAACCTCTCCAGGGCGTCCTGGATCTCGTGTAACGGCGGTGGAGGAGGCTTACGGACATCCGAGCGAGGAAGATAGCGCAATCTTCGTAAGCCGTCCAGAGCACCGGCGTCGACTTTGCGGATGGTGTAGGCCATGTCCTGAAAAGTGGGTAACTGCACCGCTTGAGCACTGCAGAGGTCAGCGAGCACGAGGTATCTTGTGAGGGTGCCAACGCTTGGAACGTTGTCCTCGATGAATTGCAACCAATCCCAGGCGTTGGAAAATGACATGTGGTGTTGGTCCTCCCAGTCACAATCGCAGACCAGGTTCCAAATCAGCTTCTTGTTGGCGAGAACTCGTTTTGTCTGCGGTCGCACCGTGAACGCTATGATATTGCAGAAGAACGCATCATCTGGTTTGTTTGCATTGTACTTCTGGCGCATGCGTTGAAGCCAAGCGTCGAAATCGTCTAGGTCTGCGAAGAGTACTTGGCGGTCATCGTTGCTAGAGTCGGTGATGGGATGGGTGTTGTACGTTATCAGTCGCGACACAAGCAGCGAAAACAGGCCTGATTTGGTTTTGGCTACGGCAGGCGTAATTCCAAGGATCATGGCCCGGCGAGAAGGCGCTAGATCACGGAGGGGCATAAAGAGGTCGATATTGGTGAGGATGCGACGCTGCTCCGGTGTCGCATTGGCTACGGTCTGGCCATTGTAGCAGCTCCGCAACAGATACGCGTCGCGGATGAAGGAAACCATGTAGCGAACCGTTTCCTTGGTGGGTAAAGATTGCGGGGTGGGCGTAGGCAACATAGCGACCGCATTCCCAGAGCCTCCAGTCAAGATATCCGATGGCGTTTTTTTTTGCGGGTGCGACTTGTGGGTATGCTCAACGAAGGTGCGGGCAGATTGTACCAACGATTCGTATCTCTGCGGTAGATTATGGAGGAGGGAGAAGACATCTGATGTGGGTGTAGCAACGACGGATTGCGCCAAAGACGCTTCGAAGGTAGACATGGACCCCGGTACGTATCCAGCCGCAGCGGCGTTGCGACGAGGTTCAATGTTGTCATTGAACAGCCATGCAGGCATCGTTTCATAAATGCGCCACGTATGCTCCAACAGGCACATTCCCCACCCGACATTCTTGACCACAATGCGAATGAAGTCGCTGCGAGCCTCGGTAAGGAAGTTGGAGGGAATGCCGAACCAGGTACATGCAATCCTGACAATCTGGGTCTCCGCGTGACGACAAAGATCTGCTCCTGCCAACAACGAGCGGGGAGGATGGAGGCGGAAGGACAGTGCTGGTAGATCCGGAAAGTATTCGCGGGCGTAAAGCACCAGAGCAGGAGCGGCGCAGCTGGAGCACATCAGGAAGTCGAGCACATGTCGTGCCAAGCTTGGGATCCCTTGTTCTACAGGGTTGGTGGTATCAACGCTGCCGCCACCGGGTTGGGTTTGAGCATTGTGCAGAGAACCCACCACCGCGGAGATGCGCTCTTTGCAAGCCCCAAGAAGGTGACTCAGCAGCACTGACTCCGAGACCATGACCCGCTGACGACACGCCATCAACCACACCGCGGTGTGATTGGTAAATGTACGCAATTTGCCAATATTGGTGGAGTATTCGCGAGTAACGGCTATAATATTATCGTTGTGAGCTCCGGCAGCTGGGTCTTCTGGCATTGACCGCGCGATACTGTCCAACGCATCGATCACCGTGGCTATCGTCTCCTTCGACGCGGTCTTCATATCCGACTCGGCCTGAGTGACTGCATCACGAGCTGCCTCGATACTCTTCATTGACATACTGCCCAACCAAATTTCACCTGCAAAAGAGTCGTATGAGCATGAGTCATAAATGCCAGCAAACCGCGCGGGACGTACGATTGCGCTGCCTTGGCGAAGGTTGATTGGGCGTGGTGTACCCAGAGTCTGGGAAAGACGTTAGGCCACCAGCGCCGATGTAGTCCTCCTCAGCCTCATCGTCTTCGTCCTGATGGTCTCCATCGTCCGGGTACTCGCGGTCGACATGCTGCTCGGTGACACCCTCACCAACCTCATTTCCACTGTCTCGTGTGTAGGCTCCACCCGCATGGGTATCACTGAGACAACCGGCCGAAGGACTGGGTCGATAATCTTTGTCGTCGTCGTCATCTTCAGCATCAGACTCAGCGGGATACAGGCGCCGTGCGTGAGAGGTAGACTGGCGGAGAGATCGCGAGGGGAAAGTACCAAGTTGAGGGGAGGGACAGGGGCTTGACAGAGGAGTCAAAACACCGTCAATAGGATGGCCGTTGAGCCTGATTTGAAAGAGTTTACAAGAGACCCCGGCGAATAAGAGGTAAAGGACTTACAGAGAAGCGCCATTCGAAGATGTGGGCGGCAGCTGGGTAGGTGCAGTCTTGCGTCGTTTGGGGGGAGGTTCCTGCGGGACCGGTGCCTCGGGACGCACACGCTTTGCGCGCGACATGAAGTGCGGAGTGTGGGAAGCAATCGGTGCGGTTTGTTGCTTCTGAGATACGTGTATTTGCTTCTGAAGTTGCGTTTTTGAGACACCTACAGGCGAAACAATGAGCTGAGGAACCCATACCAAACCTGAACACTCACGAGTTGGTGCCTGGACTTCGCTAGACCGCACGGTCTTTGGAATGGTAATAACTCCCCGCGGGGGTCGTCCAACGGTACGGCTAGGTTCTCCACTGCTGTTGGTGGAGGACGGGACGCAGGTCATGTCGGGGATGGCATGTGCGTAGACATCGTGTAACTCAGTAATCTTGCATCGAACCTCATTACGTCGCGCCTGCAGCTCGACGTCGGGCTGGTGCATGGAACCGGTTGGCCCAAGGTCATAGTTGTCTGCAGAGAAAACTCCATCCGGCAGTGTGGCAGTGATTGACTTGAGAAAGGATTCCCGGTCAAGGCGAACACCAAATTCCGCAGGTAACTGGCCCAGTAGAGAGAATACCAGCTGCTCCATGGCACGGAAATAGAACCGGCAGTGAGATTTCGGTGTCATCGTCATCTCGCCGTCAGCAGCGGCGTTCGCCCGCTGATTCTGTGAATTGTTGTCCGGCCTAACAAAACTTATCAGCACAATGCAAGACCGATTTTCATAACACCTACAATACGCCGGTCATCTCGGGAGAGAGATAGAGCGGATCGCCATTGGGAGAGACAGCAGCGAGGGCATGTCGGGTCTGACCTGAAACAATACGACTAGGG
>JABYQR010000563.1:0-19810 GCA_022592445.1 Cytidiella melzeri | reverse complement strand
GGATAAACTTTCGATTTGATAGTCTCAGGAGCGTCTGGTTTGAGATCAATCGAATGGTCCCAGGGCTGATGCTGGGGTAGCCGGTTAGACTCTTCCTCAGAGAAGACTTTAGCGTGTCTGTGATACTCTGATGGAACGATGTCTTCGAAGGAGCGTTGAGCTTTAGCTTCGTTTGCTTCGGCCGCAAGCTTAGTGGAGTAGGTGAAGCCGGCCATACACCAGACTTCGTCAGTGGTGTCTTGGATGATACCGGCTTTAACCCACTGTCTACGTTCTTTGCGGTTACCGTCGACCTTCTGGAAAGGTTCATTAGGAGATTCTTCCGAGCCGCTCGGAATTGTCATTTCTCCTTTTTCCCAGTTAACGGTAGGGTTTACGCGCTTGAGCCATGGTAGCCCAAGAATGACGTCTTCTGGACCTAAGTCCGTGACAAGAAACTCTGCTTTTTCCGTGTGATCTCCTACTGTGAGTGTGAGGCGAACGAAGTGCGTTAATCCGCCAGCTTTATTCTTAGTTCCGTCAATGTTATGCAATGAGATGACCCTTTCGAGCGGGTGCTGAATAATCTTATGCTTCTTGACGAACTGGTGACTGATGAATAAAGCCGTGGCTCCTGAATCGATCATAGCAGGAACGCGAATGCTTCTATTCAGACCTTTAACTAGTACATGTACACGGAAATGAGACGATAACCGATCTAGCGACGATATAGTACACGAGGAGATAGTAGACGACGGGCATGGAGTAGACGTTGTACACGAGGAAGACGAGGCAGAGGACGAGGACGGAAGGAGGCAGGGACAGGGTATCTGGGGGACTCGCAGCTGCGGCTGTGTCACGAGTCCGCTTCAAAAAACCGCATTGATTTTGGCGCCATTTCATCCATTTGCTTCTTCTGGATGTCCAGCATGTCCTTGAGCGCAGCAATCTTAGCATCCTTGTCGTTGGACGCGTCTTGCTTGGCTGCAGTGGTAGCGGTCGACGAGGTCGACGAGGTTGCAGCAACTTTTTGTCCCTTAGGGACGCCTTGAAGCCGTTTCAGGCAAACCGCCCCCCAGTGACCGGTACCACCGCAGTGGTTGCAAACCGGGTCATCCGGGTGCTTCGAGTCCCGCTTCTTGTGGTTCTCCGACCCACAAACCGAGCAGCGCTTGCTCATCTCCTTCTTCCATTTCTGGAAGATCTCCTGCTTGCCCAGACCCGCGAAGAGGAATCAAACGAGGCAGAGAAGCGGAGGCATCGATCTCCATAGCGTTGGGATCGCGGAACGCCTGCTGATGGGATTTGCCGTGCCCCGACGAACTGTCCACCATGACCTTGCCGGTGCTGTTGCGGAGGTCGGCAAGTTGAGCATCGACTGCCTTGCACTGGTCCTTGAGGGCGTCGTAGGTAGCGGCGCGGGTTTGAAAGTACGAGACACGTTGCAAGTACTCTGTGCTCAAGCTCGACTTGAGACGATCGAAGAGGTCCTGCTGGCTCCAGCCAGTGCGAGGGGCCCATGTCTCAAACTCGGAGATGTGGGCGGCGAAGGTTTTATTACCCTGCTTCATGTTGGCAATCTTTGTCTTTGCCTCCATGACCGCGTCAATGGGTTCGAATTTGGCTTTGAAAGCCTCGATGAAGGTGTCCCAGCTGTTGCCAAAAGCTGGTTTGCTATTTGCTAGCTCCTCAATATGAGGGCGAGCCCAGTCGGCGGCGTCGTCTTGCATGAACGACAGAGCACTGGTGATGAGCTTGTGAGGATCAAAGATCCTCGCGCCATTGTTGTCCAGCCGGACTTGGCCTTGGGCGTCCTGCTGGAAGAATGCTTTTCCTTGATTTTGCGCCCATACTATGAACGCGTGGCGGAAGAGCCGGGCTTCCGACGATGTTTTCCCCTTGAAGGAGACTGGTTTCTCAACGATGCTTCTTTCCCGAGAAGCGTGGGTAGCAGTGGCAACCGCTGGTGTCTGTGCAGCTGCAAGTGCAGCCACCTGATTGGTCAGGTCTACCATCCTTTGTGTCAAGACACCCAATATATTCAGGACGTCTTGCTGGCTCAGGTTGGTGACTGGGGCAGCTGGGGCAGCAGGGGCGGCGGGCTGGTTGGGGTCCATGTCGTCTGTGACCGTGCTCGAATCGAAGAAGTGTATGTATTTGTGATGTGATGGGCAAAACTGGGGACGTGTCTAGATCCACTCAAAGTAGCTATCACTATTGACTACGTTAAGTTGTGCTAAAACTCTATCGTAGTTTTTACGAAGCTGCTTGAAGGAAACTTTCCCGATTGCTTTACAACCCCAATCCAAGAGCTGCCACTCGCGGTCTGTTGTGACGGGAGCGAGATCGTCGACTCGGTTGAGGAAACGATTTACTTTGCTGACGAGGTGAAGCAGCGCGCGACGGTGGTCGGGGTTGGCGCGGTTTAGGAGTTCTTCAAGCTCCGTGAGAGCTTGCAAACGAGTGCGGACAGCGGTGAGTTTTGGCTTGAAAATGCCTACGAGATCAACCGGTGACAACTTCTTGAAGTCGATCAACACCGGCTTTGGTGCAGCGGGGGCGGGAGTTGGTGCAGGGAGCTTTGCTAGTCGCTCTGCAAAGGTGAGCTTGTGGGTCTGTTGCTCAGCTAAGGTGCGGTCACGCTCCTCAGCAGCTCGTTCTCCGTATGCTCGTGCAGAGGCGCGGAGTTGGCGATTTTCCTCGTATGAGGGGACGGTGAGGGTAATGCCTTTAACAGGCGGCTTCTTGGACACGTACTTCGCGACAGTGACCAGGTCCTTGTCAGACCAACGATGAGGTTGACCACTCTTGCGCTTTTCAGCGAGAGCGTCGAGGAAAGATGGTGGAAGAGACCTCTTGAGCTGAGGCTCAGTGGTAGGGAGGTTCTTAGAGAAACGGGGGCGCGTGTCTTTAGGCACTGAACAACGCGCAAGGGGTAGAAACGGACGACGTAAGCGTAGCTCAACGGTATGAAGAGACCGGAGACGTACTCGTCAAACAGGAATAAACTTTTTAAAAACGGTGGGAATGGGGACCCAGGGTTTACACAACGATCTCGACCTAATGACATGGAGACAGGGCTCGACGTGACAAAAAGGGACACGATGCGGATGACGACGAGGAGGTGGTGGCAGGCGTGAAGCACAATGCGTTCACCAGCTATCAAACTTATTCAGAAGGCTAGCCCAGTAAAGACCAAGTTAGTATTTGTACTACCAGCTATATAGTACAAGAGGGGGTGGCTTACCTAGCCCAGTAAAGACCAAGAGGTCGAGATGGGGGGCTAGGAGCGTACATGTAGCAGTATATATAGACTTCAGGGACCTGCGCACAGACCATGTTGAGGGCAGGCTTTGCAAGAAGCCGTGTGAACGAAGAACAAAAGGACTACCTAAAGGAGAACAATAGCTATTGTCTAGACCTTGCCAAGAACTCTATCCGTGAGAGAATCTATCTAAAAGGAGACCAACTATTGTATTCCATTCCCACACCTGTGAGAACATCCTTCCATAAAGAGAACAATAAGGAAAGAACAATAAGAAGCCCATGTGGGCAGTTTCTATGACGTCAAACCCTAGCTATGGGCTGAGCCATGTGCTTGTAGCCATGTGGTCTTACTTAAGCTAAGTCACATGCCAGTGTGACGTAGTAGCAAGTAATGTGACCGTGTGGAGCGTCTAAGCCACGTGATACGGGCGCTTAATAGACGTGAAAAGGGAGTTTATGCAGAGAAGGTTGCAACTGAGCTGCAGCCCGGAGTTTTATAGATAAAAACAAGAGGTAAATTGCAAAAATTAAGGGCTAGTCAGGCCATCCATGACATCACCATGAATCACCCCACTCAAAAGCTTTGCTACAGCTGTACTACTGCCCTTCAAAATCTCCTGTCCTCAACATTATATATTCTTGCTTGAAGCCTTGTCATGTGCCTCTCATCCCGTCTCATCTTGTTTGCTGCCATGGTCACCAGCATGTTCAATACAGCCATTGTGTCTGGCATTCCCTTAACACCTCTCCCCAACAACAACAGTGATAGTTTGGAGGGACCAAGCACAGGCAATCCCACCTATGTTCCCACCACAACCTTTTTTGACAGGTCACAGTGAGTACTCACACTGCATACTGTATCGTGATTGCAAGACATCTCTGACAACCTTCTGTCAGCCTCTATGACCAACCAATCACTGCAAACACTGGTAGCCAGTCCGAAAGTAGAGAGGTATCCGTCCTGCAATCGCGGATGAATGCTCAGGAGCCTGCTAGGCCTCCTCAGGGGCCTGATCTACAACCTGTCGTTGCAGCCATTGTGGGACTTCTCCCAGCCCCGGTCCATAAGCCCAACTTTCCGGTATATGCAGAGACAAAGAGAACTTAGTTAGCTTCGAATGTATAGTAAGGAAATTCAGCTGTGCGAGACGCGAGCGCGTCATCAAGCGATGATTATGTATTTGATCAACTGTACAGTACTCGCGTGAGAGTTTGTAAAAAGAAAGTAGAATGAAATGTTGTCATGATGTCTATGCCCGATGAACTACGAAAACTCCAACACCAACCATGGATTCCCGCTTATATAATCACGCCTCAGTCAACACCGCTCGGCGCCCTGTCAACCCCTGTCAACCCCGTACAGGACCTAGTGCACCCTGCCCTACTCCCCGTTCACCCCGACCTCTCCAATCCTCACACACCTACCCCCTCTTGCCACACCAATGATCCAACCCGACAGCCCCCTGTTAACCTAGCAAACATGCACAATGTACTCCAGTGTACTCGAGTTGACGATGTATATTTCTCCATGCCGCAATGTGATCGTCATGCTGGTGTAAAGCCCGTGCGAACCAACCGTGATGTTTTCTCGAAACACCTTTTGATTATCCAACTCCTCGCCAGCATCCTCACATAGCTCGCTCGTCCTCTCCCCCCACAAAAAAGCTTCAAAAGCATTGGTTGTATCATAGTTGCTTCCCAGTGTGACACGGTCCAGCTCACCGCCGTGTATTGCTGTTAACACGGTAATACAAACAGCTGCAAATCTCATTGAAGGTTTCCAGGTAATCTGCGCTTCAGCATCCGGTTACGACAGTGGTGATTGAGAAGGCGAAGAACGTCTACGAACATACGCTGGAATCGTACACTAAAAATTACACATTGTAGTCAATATAGCAAATAGCGAGGCGTCATGTTCCTTGTCAAGAACACATCTTCAATAAAGCGAAAACCCAGACGATAAAAATCAAACAACACGCAACAACCTCAATTCACCTAGGAAATTCAAGAGATGGTAGACAAGCTCTGGAAACAGTTGACTTTGGCGGATCGACGCGGGCTGCTGGCACTGACAACTAGAGTCAGCAACTGGAAACAAAAAGAGGCGAGCCAACGATGCGTGAAACACACGTACACCTCGGACAGCGTGTCGCTCCTCTGCAACGGAGACCTCGGGTCTCCCACACCAGAGGAGACCTTCCCAGCAGACCTCGCACCAGTCAGCCCCAACGCGTTACGCTGCGTAGAAGACCTCGGAATCGGGTGGCTCGTGCGCGACCCACCAATCGAAGGAGGAGCAGGCACAACCTCCACCTCGAAGAATTCCGGCTCCGATGTCTGCACAACGCTGGGCCCGTCTACCGACAGCGTGGACGAAGGTGGAGTGGCACGAGGGAGAGGTTGGTAACAACCGGCGCAGATCTTGATGCTACGGTGCGACGAAGAGGACCCGATGCTGTTTCCCGATCTGCTGCGGCTGATGGTTGAGGTCGGCGGGGGTAGTGGAGGGTTGGGGTAGACTTGTGAACAGCCGGAGCATACTTCGATGGAGATGACCGCAGGGTGGGAGCGTCGTTGGGACGCCGAGTTGGCTGTCTGCGATGGCGGAGGGGTGTTCGGACGGGTGGGCACGATGTCGTCCTCGTCCTCGTCGGTGTTGCATGACGTTCTCATAGACGGGTACGAGTGAGGAGACCTTTTGCTTCGAAGAGCGCTGCTGATGCTGTCATTGGGATATGTGAGAGGTACTCCGCAAGCATAAGACGGACTCTTGACGTTGTTCTCAACGCCTCTCAGCTGCTGTTTTCTGCGACGCTGGTAGCCAAACGGTGCGTCGCCGTCATCGTATTGGGTCTCGAAAGTTGACGGTGAGCTACTGCGGCTGAGGTGTGTGGAGTCCGTGTCATCCGTCGACTCTTCACCTTGCTGGTCATTCGTCTGCTTTACGGTCTGAGCACGTGGAAGCGTTGGGTCTGCGGAGGTCTTTTTCATCTTTGACGAATCATCCGTCGCTTGAGTAGCCTGCCTGGTCGAGGGAGGAGGTTGGTATCGTCGTGTAGCTGCCGAGTTCTGTGAATCCTGTTTGGTACGGCGCGGGCTCGGTGCGATGGAAATATGAGACACGACCTCCGGCTCTGACTCTCCTTCGACTTCAGTGCCCAGCGATGACGCGGAGCCTGGGGGTTGGAAAGGAGATACCGAACCTGCGTCGTCATCCTCTTCCTCTTCACTCGACGAGGACTGGGGAGGAGAGGAACGACGAGGCGTGCGGATTGGTGCAGCTCGACTAGGGGTTGAGTAGCAATGTCTGCGGGACCGAACGCTGACATTGCTGGCCTTGATCGTCATGTTCTCGACGTGGACATTTCGGAGGCGAGTGGGGGTGCCCTCAGAGGGATTGGCACGCTGAGGAGGTGGCTCATCTTTGGCGGGGGTACGCCCAGTTCGGCTGTGTGCTGTAGTACTACCCGCACGACGCGCCTCGTTCCGAGTCGAAGGTGCTGTGTTCGCAGGCGCCGGTGAGTCGTCGCTTGATTCATCGTCGGCTGGCGTAGAAGAGGCGGCCCTTGCACGTCCACGAGCGGGAGTGCCTTGACGAGACCCACCGCGCGCGGGCGTGTCAGGGTCGCTGGACGCGTGTGTCGGATGGTGTCTCCTCGCTGTGTTGCTTGTAGACCTCGAGGGTGAGCAGAACACCGGGACGTCTTTGTGCTCCTGCTTTGGTTCTGGCATGGCGTTCTCTGGCATCGTGGCGCGGACGTTCCCTTCGTCTTGATGCTTCTTGAAGATGCGCATGGCGTCGCCGAAGCTGGTGCAGCCGTGGTAAATCGCGTTTTTGACGCCACGGATGTTGACGGCCACGTCCGACCTGCAGATGATCATTGTCAACATCGTCGCAGAGCAACAAGAGTCGCTCGTGTGATTGGGATGTCGATGTAGGATGAGGGATGATTGGGAAAGGCTGTCCTCACCAGTTCTCATAGACTCCCGGCCTCTTGCCTTCGACGACGATGTAGCAGGGGTATCTAGGCATGCTTCAGTTGGTCTACAGCTCAGGTACAACGAGGGGAGAAGAGTCTGTTCCCTGGGCAGCTCGACCAGAGCCTGGGAGTGGGGGAGTCAAACAGCTGCAGGTAAGGTTGGCGGAGCGGCAAGTTCAAGTTTGGAACGGCGCTGTACGAGTGAGCGTGAGAGCGACCTCTGCCCCGGGATACAAGGTGGTGATGTTTAGATAAATAATGAGTACGTGAAAGGTAGAGTACTGGTTGGTATCAAAAGAGTTGCTCGAGATGTTGCATAGCTTGAAGGAATCATTCTCATAAGGACGCGTCTTCCTTCCGTGAAATGAAAGAGCGTGAGCACGTCTAAACGCTTATCATCGCCCTGTCACTCCCACGAGCTCGAGAACTGCAAGTCCATCGATGTGGTCAGCTTTTCCTTCATCCGTGCCATCTTCCCGATTCATGTGCTGATCGACGGTAATGTCCGTGTGCCATATATACTGAGCAGACGGTCGAACAAGCAACAGAGCACAACAAAATGGCAGATTATAGAACGAATATATTCCATGCACCAGTGTCGGAGCGTTCGCAATCATACAGCAAGGTATCCACCACGACTCGAAGTCTGCCGTGGTCGGACGGCGGAGCACAGATGAGAGACAACGTCCTGCAGCATATACGGGACTTCTCTCCAGAAATCGCGATGTCTTGGTCACAGTGTTAGCTAGCGTATGAGCAAACAGAGCTTCGCGACGTACGGGATCAGGTCCATGCCAGTAGCACCATACGTAGAGTAGTTGTAGTACGCCCCCAAGCCAAAGTACCCGCCAAAGGCAAGAACGAGCCTGAAGTGCTGTCGTATCAGCAAAGGTGAACCCATCAACCTCAACCACTCACAGAAGCAGAAAATAGCCAATGCCAGAGCCTGTTGATCTTGACTTTCCTGAACCACCGTTGCCAGAGCCAGGGTTTGTGTCGGGTAGGTCTCCAGGCTCTCCCTCCTTCATGCCGCATCCTGCAGGAGCCTGCCATTCTATCCACATGTCTTTGCCGTCATAAGACTTGAAGCTAGGCACTGAACTTTCCGTGTCGCAGTAGAGGTTCACGTTGAATGACTGTGGCGTGTCCTGCGACGTGAGCGGGTCAGGGTAGGACGGCCCACTGAACGTCAGTGACACGCCCTTGCGAGGTGCTGTGAGTCGCGGTGTTCAGAAGCCCACATTTCTCTGAGAGCAAAGAATCACGCACAGGGTAGGACCTTGGATGTGACGTGTTCACTCGATGACCTTGCGAGCTGTATCACAGCAGTGATTCGGTCCGATTCGCTTTCTTTGAGATTTGTTTTCGTCAGACACGCTCTTGTCCCCGACGGACACTACTCGAGACCCGACAAGAGAAGACGGCAAAGAATGAACGTGTGCTCCGTGGTTGACATGGGCCGTAGGATTGAACGCAAACAGTGCTTACCTGTTCCTTGTCCGATATCCCCTCTGCCTTTTTCAGATCCTCGCACAGGTTGAACGTCACGGTGTCTCTAAACTTTGTCGGAGGTGTATCTCGTTCGCGAGACACGGTGTGTACGCCTCCAAGTGCCGTCAAATCAAAGTTGAAGCCTCCTACCGTTAAATGGCAGTCAAAGTGTTCCTGTGCTGATGCTTGGTGGGTGGCAAGGAGGAGTAGTGCGGCACACAGCGCAAAGTAGCGGGACAGTGAGCTCGAGGGAATCATGTTGAGGATGGCTCAAGAGGGAAGCAGTAGGTCGTGAATGTGTCGTACTCGTAGTCGTCGTAAGTGAGAGTGCTAGCTACCGGTGCCGTGCGGCTGTGGCCCAATGGTTGGTGCTGTGTGAGACGATGATTTGGTGGCGGCCAGTTACTGCGTTGTCACAGTTGTCACTGCGCGCGGTGCCATATCCAGGAGACCAGACTCATGCAAAACATGTTTCGGGAGCTGGAGGCGGTTCGCAACAGGTTTTGTGATTGAACACCATTGGTCAGAACAGGAGCTAATTGCAGACATTCCTGACCCTACAGCATAGCATGCTCAAACAGGGTTGGGTGCATCTGAATCAGCACTGCCCTTCAAGATACTTGTACAAATAAAGTCCCTTGTATCCTTGAACCTTACCACACCCCCATTTCTTCCCATCTTCTCGTTGCCTCAGTGCTGGCCAGTAAGTACATTGTTGTCTGTGATCTGCATGCCCTGGTGTACTGAAGTTGTTCTTACAGCTAGCTTGTGCCTTAGGGCCTGATCGGCGGCGCATTATGTAGGCGCATTATTCCGTAGCTACCAGCCAAACAAAATAATGCGACTTATTCCCACGGCGCTCGGCGCTCAGCCGTGACATTGTGTGACTTTCTGTGACTTGAACTGTCATACGCCGTCGCGCCGTGAGCTGGCAGGCCGCAGACGACTTCCCTCGCGCTTTTCTCACTCCTGCTATGGCAAAAGCTCCGGCAACTGTTCCTGCAGCCTCTCGGGCCAAGTGGAAACCTTCTGCTCAGGCTGCTAGGGAAGGACGAAGGGGAGAAGCAAAGACTGCAGGTGCGACCGCTCGCGGCGGACGTCACAGCCAGACTGATCCTATTTCCTTTTCGGGGCCAACCAGTCACATCAATTAATACGCGCCCGTCTACATAATGCGCATTCGTCTACATAATGCGCCGCTGATCAGGCCCTTAGCACAACCTCTGTTGCTCCAGACCTTTTCCTTGCTCCAGTGCTGGTTGGTAAGTACATTGTGTTGAATATTCGTTTTGATCGCTCGACGCGCGTTTCGGCGTTTGTACTATAGTTTCTCTCTTTCGTCACGATCTCTGGTTCAAGAAGCCGAATGCGGCACTGATCAGGCCCTTGATTTTTTGTTTCTCTGTCGTTGTGGAGTTGTTCGAGCCTGGTTTTGTAGTCCTTTGGCATGGATTTCTCAGAGTCTGACATGGCGAGAGGATAGCGGTTGGAATGTAAGAAACTGGATTTGAGTGCTAATTCAAGGGAGCCAGGGCTCATAATACAGCGTGGTAAAGGATAAAGAACGCTGTACCGGGTACTCAATCAGAGAATCCGTAAGTGCTTGCCCGCCCTCTTCCTATTCCGTCAGTTGTCCCTATCCTCACTTCTGTCTTCTCTGACCCTCCCTCTCCCTATTCCGTCCAGTCGGGCGGGTCAACGTTTAACAAAAATGCTGCAGGCAGAAACCAATTTTTCACTGAGAGGTTGACTCTTTGATCTTTTGGTCAATTTCTCAGTTTTTGCAATAGTATTCATGCTTGAAAATCCAGCATTTGACGTATTAGTGACTGCAGTTTATTATGCAAAGCAGTGTAATTCGCAGCATGCCGCGTGTGCAGATTGAAGGACCCCGGAACAAACGCGACATTGCGGACCCCAAAAACCTGCTACACGCGACGCGTCACCTCTAATGACAGCCTATAAGTAAACCTGTACGTGTTCTGTCCTCCGAGACGCACCCATGAAGCATCATTAGACACTCTCACACCATCGAATCCTTTCCAAACCACCACCATATAAGCGTAGTCAAATCACACACCAGTGTAGCCGTATGACCGATTATGGCCTCCATGGACACCCTGATCAAGGAGATCTATTTCGAGCAACAGCAAGAGGGATCCATGCTATGTGCGCAACATGCACTCAACTCGCTACTGCGTGAGCGTCTTACTCTTCTGCCTCGTTCTATCTTTTTGACACGGCCGTCAGAGGGTGAATATGTCAGTGGCGCACATCAATGCTCGTCAAACCGTCCCCGCATACTAAACGGCATGGCTCTCGTAGTTTACAGCGCCGGATTTGGCCACCATCGCTACAAGACTGGATCAGCTAGAGTCTGGCTACGATGATGCAAATATCGGAGAGACGAGCACGAACATGGATGATACGGGTTCGTACTGTTCCTTCAAAGTTCCTCAATGCCATCGCTGAAGTATGCGCACAGGATTCTTCTCGATTCAGGTCATCGAGGAAGCCTTGAAGCCATGGAGCTTGGGGTACGTGGTAGGAATATTCAGTGATCAACTACTAACATCGGTATCTGGAAAGCCTTCGAAGGTGGCGTAGTGAAGCAATGCTACCATATCACGAGCAGCCACAGTGAGCCATTGGTGCGGTTTTAGTCTGTTTCCATGAGCTCAAGTATGTTGTAACAGCTGTCAGCTTGCCTTTATTTTGAATTCGCAACAACACTGGTACACTCTTCGTCGGTTCGGAGAGGCTTTACCGGACTTCACTGAGGATCCAGGTATAGGACACTGGTTTGATCTCAACTCTTTCAATAAAAATCCCTTATGGGTTGGAAAGACGTACCTTGGCATGACTCTGCAGCAAGCAGAGGCTGTTGGTATGATTTGACCTCATAAACACCTCGCTTGATGTTGACATGTATTATAATGACAGGATACTCCGTGTTCGCTGTCGTGCAAGAAGATCTAACCAAACCACTAGCACTCCCTCGAAGCGAATCTGACCACATTGCAGCATTTGTCACAGAAGAGTCGCGGCCCAGCGCAGCCTACAGATCTGGAGAAGCTCAACCGTCCGCTCGGAATGTCCTTGGGTTTGAAGACTTTGATGATGATGACGCCGAATTTCAGGCTGCGTTACAGGCATCGATATCAGGGAACACGTACGACGATCTACCCTCGTTACCACAGCCGTTCATCCACCCGCCCCTGTCTTCTGGCTCGACAAGATCCTCCACTCTCCCTATTCCATCTCGAACACCTCCACCGTTCGCAACCGCACAACACCGCACCAGCTTACCTCCTCTGCGCCGGCCAACAGCACAAGATGTTGAAATGATCGACGATGACGACGACGACGACGACGATGACTTTCATGCTGTGATCCCCCCCTTCCCGCAACCACCAACGCCGCCGCTGCCAGACCTAGACATGATAGCAGCGAGCCGCGCGCGTAACCAGGCGTACATGGCACAAGTCATGCGGGAGCAGGAGGCCGCACTGCAAGAGTCCATGCAAGCAGAGATAGCCGCACTCGAATCCGGGCAACAGACCCGACGACGACGGGATCCACGACGACAAGCCGAAGAGGACGAGCTGCAGCGTGCGATTGAGGAAAGTCGTGCGCTGCATGAGACTCAAGGGACATCTGACGGTGATGAAGGAAAAGACGACGATGAAGAGTACCGTCAGCCCTTGGCGCCGTTCCGCGGAGACGAACGGGTGTATGACGACGACGACGCGGCGTTGCAGGCGGCGCTGCAGGCGTCGTTGGCAGACGTCCCTGAAGGACTCACCGTCCCCTGTCCTCCCCCTCGCGCGACCGCCGCACTCTCAAGTCAGTCTCCTGCGACGCCCGTGCAAGAAGGTGAGCGGGATACGGAGATATCGTCTGAAGCGGACACCACTGTTGCGGACTCAGAGGATATGGAGGTGGAACGGGAGCAGTTGTCCGTGGATGAGATGAGGAGGAGGCGATTGGCGAGGTTTGGAGGTTAATGAATACTGAGCGGATTTTGCATCCCCGCGCGCTCGTCGTAGTTTTTCTTGTCGTCGCTGCCTTGCTGGCTCACTCGTACCGGTAACACACACACATCTTTGCATTTGATGTACGGGCGTCGGGCACCCACATATTCCTCCTCTAGAGCCCTTCTAGCCATCTTCTTGACCACACACTTGGACTGCAAAATGAGGAACCACCACTCTAAGATATTGGAAAGGCTGGCAAGAACGACGACACCCCTTCTGAATTGATTCTTGTACTCGCTCGAATGTTGCTTAGCGGGCGCTTACCACACTACTAAACTTCAAGTTGGCGGCGTTTGATCTACACGGCGTACAGGTCGTCCTCAGCACGCTTCACTGCACTTACGTCCGATAATTATCGTCTTGCTTCACAAGAGTACCACATGGTCAGATACTGCGGCACAAACGTCGTGCAATCTGAATGTCAAAGCTTGATGATTTATTCTAGCATCGATCCAACCAGCGCACTCTCTAAGTCATTTGTGGCATGTCTCGACGGTGTCTGATGCATATCTGAGGGCAGTTGAAAGGTGCGCATTCATGCCATCACCCGTACACCGAGGCTCATCCCTCTTTTGAACCAACTCAAGTGAAGTGCCAGGGACTTTACGTTCTTGCACGGTGTAGTTCTATGCATGATTTTCAGAACCTCAGGGCTCACATCCTCTCCGTATACACATGCGATGTTTCACACGGCGGCGAGCATCTCCATACCCGCCTCTAACTTCTCGAAACTCCGGTAGGGCGCATTCGGACCACACTCAAGCGAGGAGCACGAGGTCACACTACATGACACGGCGGCTAGAAGTTTAGACAGGAGCGGATTGCTCAAACGTCTTGACGCCTGCACTGGCCGCACTTGTTTGGAGCATTTACGTCAAGCGTAGCTACCGTAGTACACATGGAACAAAGCTAGTTTCCTGCGTACAGTAGCTATAGGAAATCTCGCAACGCGGCGCTCAGCTCAAGAAGTCGACGTCTGAAATCCCAGGGCTCTCAAACTCTCCGGCCACCATGATCATCAATTGCGCATCTCTGTATGGTACGTCGTCGGCACTGCATGGTCAATTTTCATAAGACTCAGCGTAGCGAGAGCAGTACTCGCCGAAATTTGGCGGAGGGTGTGTGCCAGAGATGGAAGAACGTTCCAATATTCTGACACCCGCCCAAGAACTGGACGGGCGTCTTGAGCGACCACCCGACCCTTAGGACCTACAAGCAAGACCATGCCCGCAAGGCGCATTGTTCATCTCCGGAGCTAGCAAAAGTACATGACTATGAGGGACCTCTGTATAGTCGCTCAACGCTCGGCATATAATAACAGTCAAACGCAAGACGTTTGCATTGAAAACATCAGCATAGTGGGCCTTCAGGAATCAGCACAGTGACCTTCGGGTCGTAATTCCTGCCACAAGCTTCGTGAGTCCGATATCTTGCCTCGTTTGAACCTCAATTGACATTCATCAATGACAGGTGATCTACACAACACATGAGCCAAGTAGCCCTATACTCAACGCTTTTCTACTTGTAAGACCTCACTGCAGACGGCTTTACAGCAGTCGTAGCCGGTTCAGACACTACCGCTACGGTCCTGTCTCACTTTTGGTAACTTATGGTGAGACACCCTGACTATGTCGAGAGATTGAACCAGAAAATCGAAACTCATTTTCCTCGTGGCGAGCTTCCCTACGACTTTAGTCGACTAGCGGAAATGCCGTATTTGAACCCATGCTTGTGAGTCTCTAGCTTTGACGCACATTTGGCATCATTGACTGGAACAGCTCTGACTCCGTAGCAACGAGTCGATGAGGTTCTTCTCTCCCATACTCTCTGGGTTACAGAGAAGAGTCAATTTCGACCAGGGCGGAACCGCGACCGGGCCATAGTGAGTGTCTGAAGATGTTGCAATTCTCGTCCATGTACTAAGGCTGCAACATAGCTTCGTGCCAGAACGTACGATCGTCTCAGAGCACATGACGTCCCTCTTCCATAACCCAGATGTGTTCTCTTCTCTCCCGGACACGTCTGGCCAGACCGCTGCCTCGACCAAGCCTCCTACGACCTTTCTACCGGTACCAAATTCTCCAAGGAAGACTTAGAGTCTTGACCGCGCGGCGTTTGTGCCATTCTCTATTGGACCGCAGTCGTGGCCCGGGAAGAATCTTGCGTATGTTGAGCTGCGGTATGTGGTTGCGTTGGTGATGCAGAAGGGCGGGGGAGGGATACGACTTGGACGAGTGGAGAGGGAGGTGGAGGACGCACATGCGACGTTGAGAGGCCCGTTGAGGGTGAGGTTGGAGTTGAGGAGGTAGAGGTGAGGATGGTTTTGAATAAAAGACTTGTGCTAGTCTCGGATATGTTTTCCAAAGAACATCATCTTGAAGCCTACGTAACCCTACCATGCGTTTGTAACCACGAATCGAATTATATCCACCGCGGTTTCAATTATCCGCCTCCTTGCTCTATGGTTATCTTGAGATTGAGCCTGAAGCAGATCTACTTGAATGGCGGCTCGTATTGAGAGTCTACAACCAGTTACCGACCCCGAAGATTTTGCGATCCCACTCGTACTCAAGTGCCTTCGCTGAGTACACCCTAACGGCCTCTGTGCTACATGGTTGATTACCGCCATGCTTACTATCTGGTGTCAGGTACCTCGCGTGTCTTTTGTTACCACGCTCTTCGTCTCGAGGACATTGTACTCCGATTCCAAAGTAAAACCTCACGGTGCAGACTGGAAAGCAGTGTTGCTTTTCGGTCTTTGGAGGGGCACTCTTTGTCCGAACTATTTCGGACGAATGTCGCTGCATTGACCACCGACGGAAGCAAGAACGCCGAACTTTTTAGTTTCCACCTGGCAGCAAGCTTCGGGATGTGTGAGGTCCGACACTGATCCATGCCGAGAAATCGCTACAGCATGCCAGTCACGGTTGGTCAGAGTGCTAGGACTACGAGCGACGTCGACTCGGAGTGTTGGCGGAGGTATTCTTCGGTAAAGGAGGTAAAGGATTGTTGGTAAGGATTGCCGACGAGAAACGGATGCATGAGTAAATAAACAGACTGCAGCTGAACAGACACTTTTCTGTAGCAGGCAGCAGCAAGATAATTGTGGAATGCGAGTTGGAGGAGGTGAAGAAGAGCTCGGACTGGTGATTATCGGATGAGGGATGGCCACGTGTTTTGTGCACGAGAGGGAGGGCCAAGCTGTCGGACCGGCGAAATGCAGAGATCGGGAGATAAGATGCTATTACTTACTGTACACGACCAGACGCCCAAGCCACACACCCACCATGTCTGCGAAAATAACAAAAAAAATGTCGAGCTCGAAGTCTTTGTCGTCGACGACAGTGAGCAGGGCACAACAGCGGTGAGGTGGACAAAGCAGAGGTGCTGGTGGCCAGTGCCATTGACGGGGGAGCACTTGCTGAATTGGGCGAGGTCGAAGCATTCAATGTGTTTGGCCACACTGTCAGGCGGGCCACTGCCCGCGGCCCACCACGCTCAGATCGTCAATTTATATCGACCCCCCTTCCTGCACATTTCCCTGCTCTCCCTCCCACCACCACCACCACCACCGACCGCTCCCCCGTCCTCAGCCTATCCGTCTCATCGTCGCCCGCGACAGCGTCCGAGCACACCGACGCCCCACACCTAACCGCATACACCCTCGACACACAGCGGTTTTCTGCACGTCGTCCTTTCATCACCTCTGGTCCTTCTCTCATCCAGACACAGCTCACAGACTACCCATCGTGCTCATCAAGTCTTTCTTTCCCAACGCTACCACAGAGTCGACGACACCTCGCGCACGCATCATCACACTCGATACCTGACGGACGTCGGGAGGCACCTCTTGGTTCGGCCCATCACACGCTACCACTCATTGACCACCAACACAGACTCAAGATGTCAATGTACGACATTGACGACCGCGAAAGCGACGCGTCTTCCAGCTCGCACTGCGTATTCCCCACCTCATCTGCTCGTGACGAGCCCTTCCAACCTACAGCCAGCACCACGCGCTACGATCTCCTTCACCGCCTCCTCCCCTCACCCCCGCGCCACACGTATCTCGAGGAATACAGACATTACCTACCCACACCTTCTTACACAATTGCCCCAGGCTTAACTTCCCAAGGCAAATTGACCACATCGCACCCCTTTGTCTTCCGTCTCCTCTCTCGCCTTCCCTCAGTAACCCCCACGAGAGGACGACAAGAAATTGAGAAATGGTGGACAAAGACATTCAAGCAGTGGGAAGTCAACGACGTGCTAGACCTCACGGACGACGAGGGAAACAAGATCGTTTTGAGCGACCTTCAGTCGGAATGCGTCTTCACGCTTGCCGCACTCAAGGTTCTCCATCATCCCACACATCCCAAGCACTTTACAATGTGGGGAAAGGACTGGGCGCAGAAAACGGCCGAAAGGGTGCAGAAGGTCTTGCGTGAGTGCCATGTTCTTGCTCATCTTGTTTCGTTTCATGCGGCGTATCGGGGCATGTATGTGCGATTGATCTGGGCCAATGCATTGCGTGGCTTGTGTGCCGCGTACGATCAGAGCAACGACATATATGCGTTACTGTTATGCTCGAAAGCGCGAATCCAATTTCTATTCCTGTGTCGCTTTGGCCCACATTTGGAGCGCATCTAACACGCGTTTTCCCCCTAATAGAATTGAACCCCTGCCCCATCGCGTATTGCTCCAGCTGGATGTCAATAGAGCAATCCCTCTGGTTCGTCGATGCAGAGCAGGCCAGCGCGTTTCCTTCGAAGAAAGAAGGGAAGAAGGCAAACAACGGGATGCTACTTCGTAAACGCAAGGCTGGTGCTGCCGCACATGTCACGTTCGATCCACTCGCTGGCGTAGTAGTTGAGGGTGTCACAGACAGCGGTCGGCCGAAGAAGAGGGTCAGGACCAGTCCAAGGGAGCGGAAAGGCAAAACAAGCGACGCGGCACAGATTCATGAGGCGAACGGAGAGATGCTCGAAGAACTCTCCCTTCCTGGTGTCGTCGTGTCGCTCGATCGGCCGTCATCTAGCTCTTCGTCGACTGCTTTCTCCCCCAGTAGCATACACTCAGGTACTCCGACAAAGGAAACGAAACTGGAGCTTATGGGTGTCGATGCGCCACTCGCGCCATCCATCACCGCCTCCCCTACATCTGCGTCTGTCGCTCAGCTATCCGCGCCAGAACCGAAGCGCAGATCTGTTCGACAAGCTCACAAACGCGGGGACACCTCCACGCCATCATCCGCCGCGCTTAACATGGACCTCAGCTTGCTCACTCCGACCTCGGATATCACGTCTTTAACGAATACGCCGTCTGTGCAAGACTCTGCTTTGCCAGCGGGCCAAGAGCAAGACGGTTCGAGGCCGGTGATCACGAGAGCAAGGTCGAGCAGTTCGTCGTGTGCAAGTGCTGTTACGGTTGTGTCGAACGCCTCGAGTGCGACTACGGTGGTGGACGAAGAGGCGAGTGAGAAGAGCAAGGAGGTTGACAAGGAGGTTGGCATGGAAAAGGAGGGAAAGTTGAGGACGAGTGGACGTGCGAGAAAGTCTGCTGCGAAAAAGGTGGAGGCTGAAGTTGCCGAGAAGGTGGGGAGTGCGCCGAGGAAAGGGAGGGCGAGGCAGAGGACAGTGGGAAGGAAGTGATGCGACCTTACGACTCGGTACGAACGATCCACGGTTCATGGTCCTCTCCCCGGAGGAAGATTCTGTCCCAGCATCCCTCATCCCTCATATGTGGTACCTACAAAACTCTTTATCGTCAATCACCCTCAATCCACTTGTACAACAAACCAATCATTCATCCTATACATCATCGTTCACGATTTTTTTCCCACTTCATGGTTGGATCTCACCTGCATTACCACTATATCATCCCATCTACCTAATCTCTTCTCTTTTCGGATTCCACACATCCCTCGGTTGTTTCTTGTATATCCTTATATCCCAACCCTGACGACAGCTTCTCTATCACCCGGTGTACCAACCTCATCCATCATTAGTACTTCTTTGAACCGGACATTGTATTCCTTCTCCCCTTTCCCTAGCCATTGACATGTCCATCATCACATTGTATTTGGGTTTTTATCTCTTCCTTTTCACCGCCTCTTCCCTCCTCGTATCATCATTTGTATCCGTCTCATTCTCATATTTTCTCTATTTCCATCCCTAGATCTTTTCCTACTTTTTTCTTGTATTATCAGCATCAACGAACACCCTCATCACGGGCACCACCACCATCACTAGCTGTATTGTGGCCGCCCGCCGGTTTTGCAGCGCAGGACAGTCACCGCCTCGGGTGGCTTTTTTAATCGGTATGCTATCACTTTACTGGAACAGATATCAACTTATCTAGCCCTTCGCAATGTGACTGAGAAAGCTCAAGAACGTTGCCAACTTCTGGGGTGCTGCGGCTGAGATTGAGAAGCTTGAGAGATTGTCATTCACATATACATTATAGGACAAGGCACGCCGAGTCAAAAAACAGAAAATGTCCACCGCAAACCTCTGCTTGTGCATTGTGCAACCATCGCGCCTGTAAAGTTCTCCATTTCTATCTGCCGTGTATTATGATTATATGCAACAAGCCCGTCTTTCTATACCTGAGCCATCACCCATGTTACTGGTATATACCCTTGAAGTCCGGAATTACAACGAACACGCCCCCTCACACTGCTGGTCATGTATACTCTTACACCCTACACTGCCCAAGATTGTCCCCACGCTTTCCTTGACGACCGCCTCGAACTCGCGCTCGCTCTTGACGAGCAAACACCCGGCGAAGCCCATAGCGTTCACGCTCAGGTTGTCGCCAGTCTCTGCTAGGGTGTGTATCTCTGCTTTGCGGGGTATGACGTGCATGTGGTCTAGGGTGAGGATGACGTTGTAGGAGAGTGTGTGGGCATGATGTGAGCCTGGGACGTCGATGGCGGGATCGCGTCGGTAAGTGGAGAGGGCGAGGTCGAGGAGGAAGAGGAAGGAGCGGGAGAGGATGGATTCCTGTTCGTCGGGTGGTGCGGAGGGGAGGTGGCCGGGGAAACGGTAGACGTGA